>CATIWM010175027.1:0-12029 GCA_949671775.1 Mallotus repandus
AATGGAAATCAAATAAGGACATGTAAATTAATTATTCTTAACTTAATGATTGGAAATTAGTGCATATAATCTTTAAAAGCAACTCTCGTTCGTCAGTTTAAAGTAAAGTTCCTAATTGCAACTCTCGTTGTCAATTAGAAGTGTTCCCTCCTAGAGTATGCAAGTCCTCTCGGTTCATTGCAAAGATAGGAAGCAACCAAAAATGACATTATACCAAACAAATCCTAAAAATTAACTCTCATTCTCAGATTAGGATATTCCCGTCTAGAGTCTACAAGTCCTCTCGGTTCATTGTAGAGATAGACAAGGAAACACAAGTAGAACTACTAAATATCCCTTAAGATGAATTCCTTGTCTCCAAATGAACTCATTAATTAAGTGAATTCAATTAAATTTCACTCAAATTATTCCAACTCTCATTGTAAATAATCCGATTAAAATAAGTTACATATGATGATCAAGTATATATAACACAATTTTGTACTAATAGAATTCAAATCAATAAGCAAGCATGAATATGTAATCCTTATTCAATCAACATTGCAATTCATACAAAGACTTAGCCACTAAACATGGTTAAGACAATCAAAATGCAACATAGAAGAGAAGAGATTGAGTTAATAAAACCCTTTTTAATTGTCTTCTAGCCGAAAATGATCTCCCTTGCATAAATCTATCTAAAAAATGTCTGTATATTATCTCTCTATATCTCCATATATGGCACAAGGCACTAATTACTTATATATATAGGCCTTAGATGTGGTTACAAGAAGTTACAAAATAGAAAGGAACCTTTTAACATGAAGGGTTACAACCAGGGAATTTTTGTCTATCTAAATGACTTTATCTCTGGAAATTTTCTTCATTAATGTTCTAGATCTTCGAGTCTTCTTTCCAATGCAACTTGAATCACCTTATTTGGATGTCTTTAGAGGAAGTTATGACTGAAATACGAAAATTGCTCATTCTAGAATCTTCTAGACCTTTTGTCCCTGTGCCAAGTCGTTCCAGGGTTCCGACTTGTTACAGACGCTCTTCGTAACGACTCGTCCCATGTGTAACGACTCGTAACAGTCTCAAATCTTCCAAAAATGAGTCTTTGTGCTTTCCAACTTGTTTTAACCAATTCCAAGCCCTTTTTCAATGATCATAAGACCTATGAACACATCAAAACATACAAACAAACCTAAAATGCATTTGGTAGATAGAAATCACATACTAAGAACATAAAAAACACAAAATCACAAGCAAAATAAACAATATAACTACTAAAATACTCCTAAATAAGTATGCACATTTGTGCTATATCATGTAGGCATAATGAAAATAAAAATATAAAAAAAAATAGGAGTAGAAGAAAAAAATGCAATTACAAATAAAATATGCATACATAATGATATCTCAGGTCCTTAGATTGAAACTAAGCTTGATTTAGAAAGTAGGAACGATTAGTTATTTCAAAAATGATTATCTTCAAGCTTACCTCATTCAAATTCAAATATTAAAATGATGTGAAAAACGCATATTAATATACTTTTGAAGCGTGCTTTGACAAAGATGATGGTTTGGTTGGTTTGAAAATCATGTCTAAAAACACTACAAAGAGCAAAGAAAATTAGTTGAAAATTCTTCAATTCAAGTTTCCAAAATCTTCAAGCTGATAAAATTTTGGTACCATCTCTAAAAGTCCCCTTAAAATGAGAAAAGGGCCTAGTATTTATAGACAGTAAAGTTTTTATGCTTGTATGCTTGAGGGGGAGTGCGTGTGTGAGCAAGGGAGAAGACAGGGCACGTGCACACACCCTTAGGCACATGGCTTAGTGCACACGTGACACACTCACTATCATGCGTGTGAACATGTACACACTTGCTTGACTCTTCGGGTGTTCAGTTTTGTTATTTTCAGTCTCAAAGATTTTTTGAGTTTCAAAAAGGTGTTTTAGACTTATGTTTTAATGAATCGATGTATGATTTCATTTAACTAAACTCCAATTTATTGAAATAGTTACCGGTTTGATAAACTATACATTTAAGTAACGATTACTCAAAACACGCAACTCATCACTCCGAGTGTAGACGGTGGGGTTTAGCGGGCGTCCAAGATTTTAGCAACTGCGACACTATTTGAACTCACGGGTCTAAGGAACAAACTAACCATATCATAAAGACATGGAGTAGAGATGAGGAGTCGCCACCCATGGTTGTAGCTGGGACAAATTGAAGGTGGTGGTAACTCGATTCTCTAAAAGAGAGTTAGCACCACCATCAATTTGTCCCAGTTATTACCCTGGGTGGCGACTCCTCATCTCCACGCCATGTCTTTGTGATATGGTTAGTGTGTTCCCTAGAGCCCTAGGCTCAAACAATGTTATGATTGCTAAAATCTTGGATGCGCGCTAAACCCTATCATCTACAGTGGCGACTCCACTGGGGATAAGAGATACTGATTCTACTTGTGTTCTTTTGAATTATTTTATTCTTGCATTCATTTTTTCATATCCCAATTAAAGCATTGGTGTTGGTTTATAGTCCCTTGATTCCACTAGCTTCATGGGATTCTAGATTGGCTAACCATCACTCTTAGCCTTAGCTCGATTCAAGAGAGATTACTGAGCTCATCTGACCAGAGTCTGTAACACAAGTCCTAAAGGAGGGTAGTCTTCTCTCGAGTTTGCAAAGGATGTCGGGCTCCTCTGGCCTTGGCCTGTAACTCAAGTCGGATGGAATCTTGATTAGGGAACCTTGACCTTTTTTAACTAGACTTAGCTCATGTAGTCGCCTAGTAACTTCCCCTAAGATCTATCGAAATTTCTTGTGATTGTTTCCATGAGGTATTTCTATCTATAAAGGCCCAAGCCCATACTTTAGAAGCCCATTTGGGCTAAATAAGGATTAGGCTAAGTTTTTATATTTTAAAATACTATTTTTATCCTTTATTGCGTTTAGAGATTTGGCATGTCCATCAGTTCTTGATATCCCCTATTGATATTAAGGCCAAGACAAAAAATCCTAGGAAAGAGACTCACCATTGAATACATGTGTAAGAGGAATACGGTTGGAAGGATGTATGTTGTACACTTGACTTGCTACTTGTTGAATAGCACGTGCATCATGCATACATGAATACATATAGATCATGCATTATACTAACACCTTATTCTATAGCCATCATAGATTCATCCGGGTCTTCCTATGTTTGGGAACAGATGGGTGGCAGATTAGTGAGAACCAATTTGAGTCCATAATCCATAGCCAAGGAGATTCTTAAAATTTTTAAGAAAAAGTCCTATCAACCCGCTCTACCTAGAAGCTGCACAAGCTCTAACTAGTCAAGCATAAAAAATGGAACCAAAATAGAGAGGAAATTGAACTTTAGAATATATCAAAGGAGCACTGATGGATGATATGAGAGCCATGATGCAAGATGAACTAAGATGAGCCTTAGCTGGATTAGCACCACCACCTACTATTCCATATGTAGCGGCACCTGTTCCTACTGCTAACCTACTAGTTGTGATAAATCTGCATGCTAACAATGACAATGTTGAGGGGCCACCAAATGCTGCTAGAAATGTACTTGTTGTGGAGACAAAATTTGAGGATGTGGAAAACTATATGGTTGAGAAAGAAAGAAGGGAATCACTTCAGTTGGTTCAGGAACTTGAATATAAGTAGATGCAATCTTTAACTCAAAAGATGTCTAAGATGGAAGATTTGATAAGAGGGCAAGGCATTGGCTATTGGTATCATGGGGCAGAGAAATTTGTCCAGGCAAATTGGAGAGAGCTATGTGCTGCTTTCTTGAAGTAGTATGACCATAACACTAAGATAAAGGTGTCTATTAGGGATTTGGAATTGATAAAGCAAAAACCCAATGAATCTTTTTCAGACTTTTTAACTAGATTCATGAACAAGGCAGGATTAATGAAAATAAATTGGCTGAAAAAGATCAAGTTAGGATGATTGTCCATAATGCATCACCTAATCTGGTTGAAAGATTGCAAATGATGAACCCAAAAACTTTCATGGACCTTTATGACAATGGTTTGCAAGCTAAGGAGATTGAGAATGAAAAAAAGAAGAGCTCTAGAAGCAAGGGGGCAACGAACTACCCAACTGGGGGCACACGGCAAGGAACCACTAGTCGAGCTATGGAAGTACATATTGTCCAACAATCGAGGAGATTCTCAAACTTTAACCAACCTTTGTCAAAGTTTCTAGAGCGTCTAATGCAAAAGGGCTTACTTCAACCTTTACCTAATCCAAGCCCACCAAACTTAAACACCCTAGCCTATAACCCAAATAGTTACTGCCATTCCAAAGATAATTACATCCACCTCAAACATGAAATCCAAAACCTTATAGTCTCTAGAAAATCATAGACCTTGAAAACCCGAACTCCAGAAATAATCCATTGCTAAACTACTGAAATGTTCCATCCCCAGCCACCATGATAATTAATTCAAGAGTTAGTAAGGAAGAAGTGCTAAGCTCCTTTGAGGACCTAGACCTTAAAACCAATGAGAAATCTCCAAAAGGAGTGGAATATTTATTAGGATAACCCTCAAGCAAGTTTGACTATAAGGTGTTTTACTCTAAACCGCCCTCTTTTGACATACCCATTGAGTCAGTCATGCACGGAGGATGGGGTGAAGAGTTTGATGATGAGGATTCACCAAATGAAAAGGCTATAGAACCTTTGACTCCTGAACAACCATAAAGGGGAGTTAAAGATTTGCTAGGCTAGCCTTTGAGTAAATTTGACTATAAAGTATTCTACTCTAAACCACCCTCTTTTGACATACCCATTGAGTCAGTCATACCCGGAGTATGGGGTGAAGAGTTTGATGATGATGATTCATCAAATGAAATGGCTATAGAACCTTTAATTCCTGAACAACAACAACATGGATTAGAAGATTTGTTGGGCAAGTTTGATATTGAGAAACTGGGAAAGAGAGAAACATGTGCAGTTAAGGTAGGGAAAGATAGGAAGGAAGAATGAACCATGGCTGTCAAAAAGCTACTTTGTCTATTACCTAAAGAAGAAGTGCCATGAGACCTAGTGTCCTTAAAATAAAAAATAATCATGTTACTATTTTTCTTAAAATAACTTTCCAAATTTCTTGTGAATATTTTATTTTCATGATCGATGATATGAATTCTGATTTTGGCTTACTTGTGTGATGTGCATCCTGACGACATTATGCATTTTGATATTCATATGCATGTTTGACATAAATTCAATCCAATTATATTCATTCAGCATGGGCACAAATGAAAATTTAAAGATCATTCCTATATCATATGGTACAACTTCTGAGAATAAAGGAAAATTTAAGCAAAAAAAGAAAAAACTGAAGAAAAATAAAGAATGAATAAAGGGCTGGTCAAGCAAAAATTAGCAAAATAAAAATAAGAATAGGAGTCGTATCATGTGATGTAATGAATGTTCTCATTTTGGCCCTAATAAATGAATAAAGTTGAATTTTAAATTTTGTTCAAACACTGTATGTCCGTCTTTATCATATTGCGTAAGTATCTAATTGAAAAGATAAAAAATAATGTAAGATAGAGAAATCATAGCTATAAGATCACTATTTTAGTTTTGTTTCCTCTTCTTGTCACTCCTTTGTGATTCATTTTGTAAAGTCTAGTGTCCTCTTGTACCTAGAGAATTCAGGTGGCTCTATTCCCCAAAGAATACTAATGACCCTAGTGTCACCATCTCTCTGAAAGAAAACTATCAGAAACTAAGGGGCAATTTAAGGAAAAAATAGTAAATCTACATTCAAAGATTTAAGATGGAATTCTAAAGTATAAGAGTCAGCAAAAGGGTTCTAGGGGCAGGAAAGAGTAAACTGTAAACATGCGAATGCATAAGTTAATCAAGGAGCTCTAGTGTCAGGCCATGGACTCCATCTTCTAGCTTGGTCTCAGCTCTAATATTAGAAGTATCAACATTGAAGCATCTAACATTCAAATCTGCAAGTTTTTGATGAAGCACACACTCTGAGCTGCGAGCAGAATTCTACTCCACAAAAGACCCGTTAGGATCATGCATATCATACATAGCATGCATACACTTGTATACATTTGTTGTGAAATACTTGTTTAGCATAATAAAAGTCTTTGAGCCCAGAAATGATTGTATAAATATTCTACTACTAACAATCAAAATCAATATTGTAAAAGTGCAGGAAAGTAGCCATAATATTCACATATGAAGCATCTGAAGGAGTGAAAGTAGGAGAAGTGAAGCCATCAATGTAAACCTAATGTTCAACAAGACTCTGAAATGGAGCAGCCTAGTAAATTATGGATCAATCTAGCAAAGGAATATCACCGATAGTGGTATTTGCAGAAGCCTCATCCTAGGCTATCTTAAGAGGTTATATAGAAGGCTCAAGCTCTTCAAACTCAACATCCATCACTATAGCCTCATTTGGAGTATCATCTGGAATATCACCAAAAGCCTCAAAAGAAGAGAACCTACCATTATAAACTGAAGGCAAGAGATGCTATTGAGTGTACCTCTAATAGCTAAAAAAAGGTCAAGCGAAAATGAAATATCGAATCCTTGGAGAAACACCTCTATCAACTCTTGACCAATCAAAGTAGAACTCCAAAACATCAAGGTCAATATAGGGTATAGAGTGCAATGATGAGAAGATCCAACCCTACATTAATGCAATCATTAGTCCAAAAAAGGGAAGAATGCACTCAAAACTTGAGATGAATGCACTCTAAAATTTCTTTGATCATAAAATAAGGCCTCTAACTCCTAAACCTTTTTTGTAGGGAATGTCAGGAAGAGAAATGATCTTTCTTTTTGTCATAACATCAACGACAATAACAGAAGGACAAACACAGCCTTATGCCATGACCTCAATAATGGAGTATCAAGACTCCTGTGATCATAGACATCATCACCACAATCAAAAAGAGGAAAACAAAAGGGAATGAAGAAGGAGAAAGAACCAATACAATAATAAGAACGGGCAAAAAGGCAAATACCAATCGCTCACAAAAATATCACCCTGTGTAATAGACATCCTAACGAGTGTTCAAGGGAAGTAACAAAACTCTATCCTTTTAGTTTTTGTGATAAAGTGCATCATCAAAAAAGAAAAATAATAATAAAAAACAAAAAAAATTCAAAAATTCAAAGTAACTTCATCCATTTCATGAGATCATGTGCAAAAAACTTGTCTAATGAACATTGATCTTAAGGGCTATCTTTTATTATCCTCATAGAGTTAGGATGTGCGATTAACAATTTTTTACTAAGAATTTCTAAACTCTAATCAATCTAATGCTTGCTTTGCACCCGAACAAAGGGAAGAATACACACAAATAAAATTTGTGAATTTATAGTATAAATTGTTTGAATTTTAAAGTATCATTTCAGTCTTTGGAATAATAAATGTGCATCTAATCTACTCCAATGCTTGAATTAGTAGAAGTAAAAAATTCCTTGATAGCATCCATGCTGAGTAGTATAAGAAAGGCAAGGGAATACTAAGAGGAGAATTGAAATAAGAGCAAGTGCTTCTAATATACTCCAATGCTCAGAAATGAGTAACAGTATCAATGTGAATCCTCTAGCGGTATCCACGCTGAGTAATACAGGAAAGGCGGTGGAATACTAAAAAAGGATCATGTTAAAACCTGCTTCATTTACTCCAATGCTCTTTAAGAGTATGAGTATCCGAAGGATCTTTCCAACAACATCCATGTTGAGTAATATGAGAAAAGTGGGAGAATACTTAGATAAGGAAGTAAAGCATAAAAATAACTCAAAGATTGTTTTAATACTCAAAATTTGATCTATTTATACTCAATGTTCACAAGTTTTGTTTAGCAAGTTCTCCAAAAATTTAGGTGTGAAAGTTAGCTCGTCACTTGGCAAAATAATACGCTCTCAGCATAAGATGGTTAACGATACATCTGACGTTGTAAATTACAAATAAAGGACAATCATAAAAATCAAAAGTAGTGAGATATGTTGAATGCACACAACCTCGTGATAAACTGATGAATTTGCTTAATTTAATGTACTTTTTGTACAATCATCATGTTGAAACTAAATTTAACAAGTCTTCAGGAATTTAAAATCCAGAAGGAGATACAATCAACATATGGAATCATTACCAACACTATCAAGTCAATTAAGGTCATCGAGCAATGTAGGTAGCTAATCAAATTCAATCAGTAAGAATTTAAAGTCCATCAATAGAGAAATTCAAAGTCAATCAACGCAAAATTCAAAGCAATCAGCACAAAAATTCAAAGTCAGTAGCAAAAATTCCAATCGGTGAGCACAAAGAATTCAAGCACTCAAATCAAGCAACCAAAGATAAAAAATTCATGAGCAGTTATGGGTTACAACATTAAAAGCGAGCAATGAAAGGATTGTAGTAAAATCCAGAAAAATCCAACTTCTACATTTGCATTTCATTATAAGCTACATAGTAGCTATAACATAAACCACAAATTCACTTTGTTATCTACTACACATTAGTTATAACACTTTTTCAGAATCACTTTTCGCTAGACACTATAAAGTAGCTATAGCATCACTTCGCTAAATGTCCCACAGGGAATATAGTGAAATTCATCAATCACTTCATTAGACGTTCCACATGAAAGCAAAACTTTCAAATAACAGTTCACTATATGTTCCAAAGGAACTATAGTGCAATTAGTTAAACACTACATAGTAGCTATAACATCACTTCACTAAACATCCCACAGGGAATATAGCGAAATTCATCAATCACATCACTAGACGTTCCACAGGAAATATAGCGAAACTTTCAAATAACAGTTCACTAGACGTTCCACAAGAGCTATAGTGCAATTAGCTTTACACTACACAATAGTTATAGCATCACTTCGCTAAACGTCCCATAGAGAATATAGCAAAATTCATCAATCACTTTGCTAGACATCCCACAAGGAATATAGCAAAATTTATCATATAACTAGACGTCCGACAGGAAACATAGCTCATTACACCTCACTAGACGTCCCATAGTGAATATAGTGCAATCAGCTAGACACTACACAGTAGTTATAACATCACTTTACTCAACATCCCACAGGGAATATAACAAAATTTATCACATAGCTAGATGTCCCACAGGGAATATAACTAATTTCACCTCACTAGACGTCCCACAAGGAATATAGTGTAATAAGCTAGACATTATGCAATAGTTATAACATCACTTCCCTAGACGTCCCACAGGGAATATAGCGAAATTTATCACATAGCCAAAGGTCCCACAGGGAATATAGCTAATTTCACTTCACTAGACATCCCACAGGGAGTATAGTGCAATTAGCTAGACATTACACAATAGTTATAGCATCACTTTTCCACACGTCCCATAGGGAATATAGCGAAATTCACCAATCAATTCGCTAGATATCCCACAGGGAATATAGCAAAATTTATCATATAGTTAGACGTCCCATAAGGAATATAGCTAATTTCACTCCACTATACGTCCCACAGGGAATATAGTGCAATCAACTGGACACTACACAATAGTTATAGCATCACTTCACTAGACGTCCCATAGGGAATATAGCAAAATTTATCATATAGCTAAACGTCCCATAAGGAATATAACTAATTTCACTTCATTAGACGTCCCACAGGGAATATAGTGTAATTAACTAGAACTACATAGTAGTTATAGCATCACTTCGTTAGACGTCCCACGTGGAATATAGCAAAATTCATAACATTGTTAGATGTCCCACAGGGAATATAGCTAATTTCACTTCACTAGACGTCCCACATGGAATATAATGCAATTAGCTAGACACTACATAGTAGTTATAGCGTCACTTTACTAGACGTTCCACAGGGAATATAGTGAAATTCATCACATAGCTAAACGTCCTACAGGGAATATAGCTAATTTCACTTTACTAGACATTCCACAGGGAATATAGTGCAATCAACTAGACACTACACAGTAGTTATATCATCACTACTAGACATTCCAGAGGAACTATAGCGCGTTGGATCATCACTTTTTCACTAGACGTCCCACAGGGAATATAGTGCAATTAGTTAGACACTATACTATAATTATATCATCACCGTTTGACATTCCACAGGAACTATAGCACATCTTCGAATCACTTTTTCACTAGACATCCCACATGGATTATAGTGAAATTTACATCAACATTCTGCATGATGTTATACAGTATCATAAGCATTGATCACAAATAAAAGTCTCAAGATACCCAGGTAAGTATCCTAACTCTTTGCTTTTGAAATTGTTTGCTTATTTGCTTTATCACAATTTGTCAAGCAAACAGTGACAAAAGAGGGCAACTGTAAGCACCCAATTTTAGGATAGTCGAATATGGATGCAACAGAAGACTCTAATGATAAAAATTTGTTACAAATAGGTCTCTAATATTTGAATTTTGGATCTCAAGGCTTAATTGCATTTTTTAGGACTCAATTGTAACATTTTTTTAAGGACCCAATTATAAAGTTTTTAATTCTTTTAAGGGTCATATCATAATAAAAAGTTAAAAAAATATCACCGATTGGAATTACATATTTTTGATTGGAAATATGTAATTCTTACCAAAATTACACATTTCCGAATTGTACAGTGCTGATTGCAGTGTTTTTGATTTTTTTAACTTTTTTCATGAATTTTGATTGGTGGAAAATATTTTGAAAATAAAAAATAATAAAAGATAATTTTTTTTATCCTGATAATCATGTATTATTAGATTAGTTTTAGATTAAAATTTTAAAAAATATTAAATAAATCTTTATCTCCTGTGATTTAAATCACATGAGAGGGTCTCCTGAGTATATAAAAATCCTATGCATTTTTATTTTAGGAGGCTCTTGGATCTAAGAAAAGGCTTGGATGCAAAAACAAGAAAAAAAATCTTTTCTCCGTTCTGGTGACTTTCTTTTACGTTCTTTTTTTTTAAAAAAAAGGGTTCTAAAAAATGCAACAAGTCTAAGACCAAGAAAAATCAAATCTACAGATCCTATTCCCAGATGGTGAATCAAATCAACTATGAGAAGCAATCAATACTGCATTCATCTCATCTATCTCCTTTTTTTTTTGTTCATTTTATTTTATTTGTGTTTTTTTAGAACTCTTTCTAATATTTTTTTTTTTTGTTTTTCATGATATTGATGATTATGGTGAGAGATCATAAATAGTACGTGGTTGAGTTGATACCAAACCCATGAAGATCCATTGAATGACATGGATAAACTTTTGTACTTTCACATAGTTTTAGGTTTTTTGAATTTATTTTATTTTATTTTCTATGTTTTAATGGTATTTGTATTGTGTTTTTATTTTTGATTTTGGGCATGTAACTATTATTGTACGTAGATTGTAATAGCCTCAGTACAGGGAAAATATTGGAATCTTTATTTTATGTGTTTTAAAATTGATTAGTAAATTAGGTTTATTTGGTAAACCCTAATAAAATCAGTGGTGGCTTTAGATTAATCTAGGTTACATGTAAATCAATTTAGGGTTAGAAATCACAATTATGCATGTTTCATTTGTTATGTGTTTTAGTTTATTTGTTTGGGGTTGTTTTATGTTTTTATTTTATTTTATTTTATTCATTTTGGGCTTAAACCCCACGCTTAGGTTAAACTTATTAAAAATAGGATTTAAAACTAATTTTAGGTTTAATTAATTTTTAAAATTAATTTATGCCCATTTAGGTTAATTAGATTTAGGCTCACGTTTAGTTAATTAAAATTAATTTAGACCTAGCAAAGCCCATCTAAAATATTTCCTTTAAAATAAATATATATTTAGGATCACCTTATTTAATTTAAAATTAATTAGAATTAGGCCCACTAATTTAATTTCTTTTTCTTTTAAAATTTAATAGACTTAGGCTCATTTTCTTTAGAATTAAAATTTGTAGATTTAGGCTCACTAATTAAATTAAAATGTAGGCCCACCTTTAGTTTCATTTCACTTTGTAAATAAAATATGTAGATT
>CATIWM010175035.1:0-32387 GCA_949671775.1 Mallotus repandus
TTTATCAACTATATAATTTTTTTCTTAAAAAATGTCACATTACAATTTATCAATTACTTTTCATTTGCCAAACAAGGTTAACAGCTTAATCATTACACCTGTAACTGTTACTCCCTTAAAAATTACACTTGTAACTATTACACTCTATTTCTTTAACTTCGATCCAAACGCACCCATAATATTTATCACTTAAAGCATTATGTTATAAAAAGAAGACGGCTGTTATGTAATTATTATATATAAAAGATATGTGTTGTCGTCCCTATATGAAATGATTTCGCTTTCCTGCACCACAGAGTGACCTAGAAATTTGTTTGTAGCGCACAGTTATGCAAGTTCCTTGATCGTGTGCCTATTGCGTTTTGCTCTAAAGACTTAACACATCGTTGCTTTTTTCAAGAAAGTGATAGTTTTTGCTCCTCCAAAATTGAAAATTATAACACCTTAACCTGTTCTCTTGTTACTTGATTTCCGCAGCCCTCATGTTAGTTGATATTTGCCAATTAACTTTTGATACAAAGGATAATTTTCAGGTATAATCTTATTCTTCCCAGTTGTTATTGCGTTCATTAGTCTAATAATATATATATATATATAAATATATCATTTTAGTGTAATTTTCTATTTGGATTAAAATTTAAATGAAAGTTATCAATAACCATTGAAATCAATTGATATGAGCTCTTTTTATTTAAGCAACATCTTTGATTCAAATCGCAGAGTGAGATATGTACAATCGCATTAAATTAGTTATTGAAAAACCTTTTGCGTTCTTATAACAAGAGTCTAATAGACTTTAAATAAATATAATCTGGACAAAAAATTTAGAAAAATTATAAAGTATATATAGTTTATTTAGTATTCTTGTTCTACCATATATTATTTATAATTATAACAAAAACCTCTAGAAATTAATAGAATTATCCCATCCAAACATTCAACTGATAAAATAATTAGCACATACTATTTGTTTAATTAATTTATTTATCACAATGTAGGCACCTAATGACAATGTAAATAAATAAATAAGTCTTACCCTTATAGTAAGAAATGTCTCTCATTTTAAGGACTTGGGGGCTTAAAATTCCAAAGAAAGGTACAAAACGTTCTCTCATTGTCTGAAACAAAAGTGCCCCCCAACCTAAGTATATTAAGAAGCCACTTGGATACCATAAGTTGCGTTGCTTGAATGATCCGGAAAAATTCGTGCTTTTTCTTTGTCTCTTGTCTTGTTTCTCTGCAGCGGAGTCAAAATTTCTAAGCTCTGGTGTGCGCGCAGACATCAATAATTTATGTAATATAAAGTTTAAATCGAAATGTTTTAATGTTTTGAAGTTTGATTTTTGTCCGGCTTAATAACATGATATGTTGAACTTTCAATTTTGATAAAGTAAGCTAATAATTGAAAAGTCATGTACCAATTTTTTTTTCAGCGTATTCAAGATTGTAAGTTTAATTTATAATGTCAAATAAAATAGCAGAATTTAATTTTAATTTTTTTATTTAAATTATCGGTTTTTAAAATCTACACTACTCTAACTATATCATAAAGATGGTAAAAATTTTAAAATAACTAATTTAACATAAATATACCACAATTTGGATTTAAGATGATGCTTAATTGAAACCAACATGCTCCTGCTAATACCAACTGTTAGAAGTAAATTAGGGGTGCACAAAAATCAACCAAATCGGTCCGACCAAATTGATCCAAACCAATTTAAATTGAAAATTGTGGTTTAGAGTGGTTAATAGTTGGTTATGATTTAAATTTTTTTTAAACCGAATTTTTTATTTAGTTATGGTTTAAATAAATAAAAAATTCAATAAAACCTAACCGAGCCAATAGTATAATAATACTACATATATTTTTCATATTTGTAGAATAGTAGTTATGTGTCATATAGTTATTGTGCAACTATACTCTAACATTTTTTTTTGTACTGCCTAATATTTTGGGTTGTTGTTTTGAAACCTAACGACTTTGTCAAAAAGTAAATATTATTTTAGTTTATTATTATTATTATTATGCTATTAATGATAAGTATATAATATGAATTTTACATTTTTTTTATATTTTTTAGTAGATTTCATAAAATGTATTATTAATAATTTTAATCTTTATTTTCTTTAATTATTATTTTTTATTAAACCGACCAAACCAATCATTCAAACTAATTTCAAACATTATTGGTTTGAATGATTTTTAATGGTATTTAATTTGGTTAAAAATTTTCATATTTAAAAACCGATTTTATTAATTTGGTTAGAAATTTAAGTTTTATCGAAGTGAATTTAATTTTTATTTATGTATATGTGCATGATCTGGGGAAGAGACTTGGGTGTGGAATTTTTTTTTTTGACAATTAAAATTCCTTCTGTTTTTAGAGGATTAAAACAAAATTATAGATGACTTATCCAAGAAAATTGAAAACAATTATGTCATTATAAGTAATTGGAAACTGTTTAGCAATTTCGCATGACTGACTTTACGAGCTTGAAATTGATAATGCAAATAAAACTCACTAAATGTTATATTCTATCTAGCTTTATACGCACTCAATTTTTTTTTTTTTTTTATTAATTGGAAAGGGGAGATAGAGATCAACTTTTGACCTATCAATGTTATTATGTTTAATTAAAATGACTATTAGGATTGATTTTTTTCTGTGTATAGAAATCAATTTCAAAGTGACATATAATTAGAGCAAATTTAGTTGCTACTCCTACAGTCCCATTAACTGGTAATTATTCGAATTTTTTTAAATTATGCTTAATTTTTTAAAAATTATTAGTATTTAAAATTTATTAAATTTTAATTAATCTAGTTTAATATGGCTAGAATTATAGAGGCAGTAAAGATTTTCTAGCAATTAATTTAATACAACTGTATATACTACGCAGTTCAAACTTGTCACTTGATTCAACAATTGTTTGTTTAATTGTTTTAATTTTTATTTTGGTAATTGATATTTCATTTTCTGCATTGGAAAAGTAGATCTAGTGTATATTTTATATTTCCTTAGAGTTGGAGAATAACTCATTAGATTGGACTAATTGAAGGGTTTGTGTTTGGAGTGGAACAGAAAATTGTGGAGTCAGATCAGATCAAAGAAGAAAGTAGAAAGAGTAAACAAGTCACTGCAAGGGAAGTTCCTAAGAAATAGAGGAGGCAGAAATATGTCAATATCTTTCCAGAAGGAAAACACTACACTGCAAGTGCTGATTGATTATTTCAATTTGTCTTGTAAGGTAAATCTAATTGTCGGGAAAAGTTTGATTTTCCAACACTTCTCTTCTGCAAATCAGCTATTTCCTGATTTTAACTTTTTTGTTTCTGAGAAGAAACGGCTTTTTGACTCTGATGCACATGGGCATTGGTGTGGAAATTATCAACTTATTCCATGTCCAAAATTCAAATTCCCCTATAAAGAAATATGTTTTTGCTCGGGGAAAAAAATGTAACATTATTAACAATTCTCTAATGGTTACTTATATTAGTATAATCAAACAAACATATATTGGTAGAAAGGATAGCAAAAATAACATAATTTATAATTAGTAGATTATTGTTTATAATGCCAGCTTATAATTATCTAAATAAGAAAACATTTCGTGATTGAATCTCCAGTTTTTTTCGTGATCGAATCTCCAATTTTTTTCAATTACACTCATAATTTCGAGTACAAAAAAGTTGTCCTTTGAATTGAAATTCTTATTGTTAACCTTGTAGAATCAGAGCATTCGAATATTATATATTTTTCAGCAAAGAAAGTTGATGAAGCACATCTTGGAGCAAAATTTTGCTGTTATTTAATTTCATGTGCAATACTTTAACTATGGTCGCGTCTAGATGCCTCTCAGCTATTTGGCACGCTGTTGAGAAGCCTCCAAGGCGATGCTCTAAGCCCTTCAAACGATTAACATCTTGACGGATGGATTTGAGGTGCTTTAACCTATAAAGAGCTTCTCGGATATCACTCAAGTGATCGTACAAATCCCCCACACAAATCTGAATTCCTGGTGTGACATGATGTTTCACAGTCATGAGCCGTGGAATTGAGTGGACGAAATCTCTTGAATGCCGAATTTCTTTGATGGTTAGGCTGATAATATCTTTAGTTAAAAGCTCAACATCAGAGCACCCTGAAGCTTCCTTATATTCGTATGTAACAGCTGCTGTTCTGCAGGGTAGAAGTAGTAGTAATGACAAGGTCGCCACGACGAAATTTTGAGATGACATGAAGTTGTTTTATGTTTCTGAAAGTATTGATGTAGTTGGTAATGGTCTGATTGAGGTTATATTTAATACATGAAAGTAGTGCTTTTGTCGTGAACAAAATTTGTGCAGGATTTTAAGGAAGATGAGTCTTGGCTCAGGAGGGAAGAGGAACAGCTTGAAGGAAATCAGCAGCAATTTTTGCATGGTCACTTGGTTCCATCTCATATTTGTGAAATCTAACTAGCTTTGATTTCATATATATTGAAGCTTCATTAATCAACATGTTTGAGTACACGCATGTTGTATTTGACAGCAAATCTTTTGAACTTGGGAAATTTTCTCCATTCTTGAAAACAAGAAAATGTGATAATATGTGTCGGAAATAATTACTTACTGATTTCAATTCAACACTTTGGATTAAGGAAAAAAAAATTAAAACATAGACAAATCTTGTCTAGCTCCATGACCAATTGACAAGCAGATATGCCTTAGCCTTTTAAAGCTGCAGAGGGTATCTGTCAATGCAGTGAAGCCAAGGATTCCTAGAAGGTTTCCTGACACGTCTAATGGACTTCCATACCAAGCTGTTGCACTTGAAACCAGACCCATAAGCAAGTTGCCAAACCCTGTCTCCTCTTTTCACCCTCTCTTTAGCTTCTAAATAAGCCAGTTCATACCATATACTGCTGCTAGAGGTGTTGCCAAACCTATGCAATGTCATTCTTGATGCTTCCATGTTATTGTCACTCAGTTCAAGATTTCTTTGTATCTCTTCAAGCACAATCTTGCTTGCTCCGTGGACACAGAAGTGCTCAAATGCAAGTTTGTAGTCAGGGATATAGGGCTTTGATGAAGGTGATGTTAATGAGGAAGATCCATTCTTGCTGCCAAATAAATGCCTCCAAACCAAGCTGACAAAGAAGATGAGCTGCTCTGAAAAAGGCAGAACCAGAGGTCCAAGTGTAGTGATGTTGGTTTTGATTGCATCTCCTCCAATTTCCATGATTTCTTTGCTCACTTTTAGTCCCTTGAACTTTTGTTCATCTTCTTCCTGGTAAACAGACCTGACCATTGAATTTACACAAGTTAGAAGGATAGGACTATGCATAGCAACTTAGTCGGATCATCATCAAGCTCTTGCACATCAATCAATTCTAATTATCAAAAGATAAATTCTATTAAAAGCATTATCAAATCTTAGATTACAGAAAAACACAAATAAAAGTTGAGCTTTTGAGTCCTCATAAGTAGTCCAAATGGCAAAAAGTGTGGAGATCCACTTTAGGAGAGTAGGGTTCGAACCCCCACCTCCCCTCTCTCCTTCTTATGGTGTTGTGAATTAACCATTTGTACCAATTGTTAATAAAAAAAAAAGTTGAGCTTTCGAAATGTCTATGGTCATGTCCAGGAATCAATCCGACCTAGCTACTTTCATGGTTCTTGTAAGGGTAAATGAAAAATCAAATCATCTACTATGCTCCTGAATAGAACTAGTTAGGAAAGCACTCAAAACGAATAAGTCTTTAAGAAACCTGAAACTGCGATCATCTGCGCCTTTGTGCGTCCGAACTATGTGTTCAAGGCGGTACTTGGCACGCCTGTAGTCGCGCCGCCTGTTCGACAATAGGACAGCAGAGCAACCCATCCTGAAGAAGCAATTTGGAATAACCATTGAGCGATCCTTGCCAGGGTACCAGTTATATCCCACCATCTCAGTGCTAACAACAACAGCAATGTTGTTGGGGTTGGCTTGCAACATGTCTCGGGCCAAATCAATCGCAATAATCCCAGCACTGCAGCCCATTCCACCAAGATTATAGCTCAAGATGTTACCTCTCATTTTGTAGTGATTTATTACCATGGCAGAGAGGGATGGTGTCGGGTTAAAGATGCTACAATTCACTACTAGCACTCCAACGTCCTTGGGACGGACCCTTGTCTTCTCAAAGAGTTCATCAAGTGCCCCAAACATTACTGATGAGGCCTCGAAACGACCCTCCTTCATGGTTGCACAACTCTCATGTTGCATTACTGCTTTAGGAATATACGTTTCGTCTCCAATTCCTGAAGATTGTAAAATTCTCTTCTGAAATGCAAGGGTTGCCTCATCATACTTCCCTGACTTGCTTAGCATCTCCATGAACTGATCCTTGCTCACCTGTAACCCCACAGGATCAGCTATATATGTATATCTTATGCACAAATCAAGGTAACTGATTACGTACCTTGAGATCATCATGAGGGCGATAACAAGCAAAATCAACTAGATAAATGGACCTTGGTTGCGACATGAAGTAAGCAGAAACAGTGAAAACTAAAACACCAAAGAAAGAAAGAACAGTGGCAAGATCATAACGAGCATCTTCCCACAACTTCCTCCATAGCTCTTCCCTGCTGAGACTGCCCACTTCAGCACTAAAAACAAGCACCAAAACAGGTATAGTAGCCAAGTAAATGGCATGATTGATGAGGTAGTGGTAGCCCAACTTCACATACTTAAGGTTCACAGATTGAAGGAAATCTGGCAGCCTCCTCCTTACCCTGACAGAGAAGGTCAAAGAACCAGCATTTGGACCTGAAGACTCGATCCCACGGTTCACAATCTCTGTTGACAAGAGATCTCTTTCGCTAGCCATGGTTATGCTATGGTTATGGTCTCCAATGGGTGCAAGTGTAATATATACAGGTATCATAACTCATATAAATGTCTATTTATGCAATGCAGTTAAAAGGAAGGTGGTGGGTGGAGAGTGAAGTTATTGCCTGCAACAACTTGGGCTGTTGTGCAGTTGAAGTGTTATATGTAGCATTAAATTCTTCATTTATTCATATCTGTTCACGTCTCAAATTTCAATTTCAAAAGGGTGTTGTTTTGTTCTATTTTTATTTTTTGGTTTATAGTTGGCAGATATTAATTAAATAAAAATATTTAATAATTTAATGGTTGAAATTGTGTTTTATCAATCCAAAAAATTTTCACAAATATAGAGAATAGTTTATGTTAATAAATTGTAAATGTAAAAAAAAGCGATTTGAATAAATTATTTATTATTATTTATGTGACATAACTATTAATTTTTATAATAAATTATATGATTTCAGTGTGTTATTTTTATTATAAAATTTTTGATACTGTTGAAAATTAAAAATAAAGAATTTGGTTTAAATAAATATTATTTGAAAGTTTATTTTAAAATTTAGAATTTTATTTTTATTTTAATCAAAATTCGCACTTAATCCTAAACCTTGAAAATTACCCTTTTCAAATTCTGAATACTAAGTTTTAAGAAAAATATTTACTAGTCATTTCCAACTTTATTAAACACCTCTATTTAACATTTAAACACTAATATTATATTTGATTTAAAATTATTGAAGATTTTATACAAAATTTATATTTATATTTGATTTGATAAATAAAAATTAAAAATTCATTTAAAATGAAATAAACATTGTATTTAAACTAAATCTATAATTTAAATTAAAAAAATTAATTTTTATAAAAGATTAAAAATTAAATTATGATGTAGAAAGAGAGAAAAATAAAATATACAAATTAAGAGTATTTTTATCTTAAAAATTCTATCAAATTTGATAGAATTAAATCAGCCATAATTAATTTTATCAATTTACTAAAATAACATTATTAATAAATTTTTTATACATAAATTTATTTTACAAATAAATTGTTTTCAATGAATTTATATATAAATTTTATAAAATTCACCCAAGATATAAAAGGTGAACTAAAAAGGATAAACAGTCTTTTATTCATAAAGTGAGATGATTTCATATCATTTCGCTGTTTGGGACGTCTCTTGTGACATTAAGAGTCAAACAGCAATGTGGAAAGTAGTTGAGGAACTTTTACGCCAATATTTGAATGCTGATAATGATGCATACTTAGGTTTTTAATTAGAGATGACTTTAGCCTCCAAAAAAATCAATTATAGATAACTTTTAATTTATTATAGTTTAGCATCAGTAGATGGATTATTAGTTTGCTTTTTTAAGATAAATTGTACATAAATTTATTAATCACCTGCAAGATGACACAACTTAAACTATATTAATCTTCAACCATTTAATCAAAAAAACTTTGACCAATTACAGTTTGCAAACAAGAGAAGGAGGGACGCGATATCGAATTTTCTTTATGTCCGTAAGAAGGAGAAACTTGACATCGGGTTCCTACTATACCCCTGAGATTTTAACCATTACACTGAAACAGCACAGACATTTTAACCATTATAATGAAACAGCACATGTAACCATTTAATCAAATTATATTTAGAGAAAACAATATATTTATATATGTCTTCTTCACATGCAAAATGATTTTTTTTTTTGTTGGAACAAACAAACAACCAACCCATTTACAGCAAAGAGCTCACAACTTCTGCCCACAACAATTATTATTCCTTCGACTTTTTCCAGGACACCAAACACCATTTATGACTGACTATGAACCTTTCCATCCGCTAAAACCTAACATTATTGTTCTTGATGGAGGCAAATCTCAGCATATAATATATTATTAATTGTTGACCAAAATTTTCTTTTCAACAATCGTTTTTTCATGGAATGCCAAAATCATCTGAAGGGGCAAAATCATCTAAATCAATGGACTGAAATGCAATAAAAGTTATACGTGTGACTTGTCTTAATCTTGCATGTAACTAAGGGAGGTTACCTTTATTCTTGTTAAATTCAATGGGTGAAATTTCAATCCTAAAGTGGGTTTAAGATTTTTTTCTGAAAATGATATGCATCCCTAAGTCCACAAGGCAGAAAACACTAAAGTGCTTTAAATTGATAGGTCGTAATTAGTTATCTAATTTGGGTTAATTCGACTAAATTCTTTTAAATCCGTAAGTTAACTGACTATAAATAAATTTATGGGCTGATTATTCATTCCATATAAGTTCAGGGGCCAATTTGCACTTTAGCCACTAATATAGCTATCAGGTTGGGTCCATTGAAAGACGAAGAAGCCCAATTCAAATCCATTGCTGGACATGTATATCGTACCTTATTTATATTGTAATATAAACTAGAAGTGTATTATATGTGTGAGTCTTTATTTTTTTTAATGCTTTATTTTTTTTTATAAATAATTTATATTTTGTCTCCTATACTTTTATTTTTTGTTGATTTACTTCTATTTTTATTTACATAAATTGGATTCTTATACTTTTATTTTTTTTTAATTTACTCTCTCCACTTTTTTTTATTCATATTAATATATTATACTTATATTTTTGTGAACACTAAGTCCTTTTATTTTAACAAGATTAACCCTACAATAAATATAATTCTAAAAATTTTCATCAACTATGTTATAGTTTAATTATTTATATTTTATTCTTAATATAAAGATTATAAAAATACTATTTTATTTAAATTTAAATTATATAATTGCAATTAATTGGTTAACAAAATTTTTATCTAATATTATAAAAATAAAAATTTAAGTAAAATTCTACTAAATTTTATTTTAATTTATTCTACTAAAATAAAATTTAGTAGAATCTTGCTTAAGTTTTTATTTTTATAATATTAGATACAATTTTTGTTAACCAATAAATTACAATTATATAATTTACATTTAATTTTTATAAAATTATTTGACATTTAATAGTATATTTATAATCTTTATATTACAAATAAAATATAAATAATTAAATTATAACATAGTTTATCAAATTTTTCAGAAGTATATTTATTGAAGGGGTTAATAAAAGTATAAGGGTTTAATTTGAATAAAAATAAAAGTGCGAGCGAGGACTCAATTTATACAAATAAAAGTAGAGGTGGTAAGTTGAGAAAAAAATAAAAGTGCATGGAGCAAAATATGAGTTATTTCTTTTTTTTTTTTTACACTTCTTCTCCTTTTTTTTAACATGCATCTTCTTTCTTTGCAACCTTCTTCTTCCTCTCACCAACCTCGATCCAACTTCTTTTTTTATTTGATTTCATCTCAATTTATGTATTTTCTTCTTCTCCAATTGATCGCCGCACCATGGCACCATGACCTGCTCATCATTTCCTAAATTGTTGTGTAGACTCACGGCCAAAAGCTAAAACCGAAGTAGAAGCATTAATTATCACATTTGGTTGGTTGATTGATTGGATTATTGTTTAGAATACTTGCTGCTCCTTTTTCTTCTTCTTCTTCTTCTTCTTTTTGTATTTTTTAAATTTAATCTTCATTGATTTTGTTATATTTATTTAGTTTGTGCATATAAATGCATTAGATTTAATGTAGAGATTCATGTGTTATTGATTGGAGGTTCATATGTTATTAAATAAAAATTAAATTAAATGTGAACTTGCAGGTGAAGGTCAACGAGTTTACAAGTGAAGTTCAATGAAAATGCAGGTGAAGGTCAATGAACCTGCTGCAAATTCATTGATCTTCACTTGCACGTTCATTGAACCTGTAGATAAAAGTCAATGAATTTGTAGCAGACTCATTGATTTTAACCTATAGATTCATTGATTCTCAATGAATATACAGTGAAGATTGATGAATTTCATAAGTTCAATCAATTAACCTATTAATTTTTCACAAGTATAAAGAGACACAGATGCTATATTGTTTGAATCATTACTAGGGATACTCAAGGAGACACAAATATTGGAAAGGTTGTTGAAAGTTTACAATTTAACATGAAAAAAAATACGTGTTTTTAATCTCACACGTGTGATGGCTTCTGATCCATATTGCAATATGGATAGGGGTCCAAGATATAACTGTGGACACCCTCGGTTTGATCGGCCCGCAACGACGGCCCAGTGATGAGCAAGTCTGGAATTTTGAATGTAGGAGGTCTCAAATCTTTCTGTAAAATCAACTCGGAAGCCTGAAACCTCTGAACCAAGCCTAAAACCTAGATTTAAGACCTAAAGAAGCAAAGTTGACCTTCAGGCCCAAGCCCGCGGACCCAGGCCTTCGCCAGGCCTGGTGAAGGGGCGATCACCTCATTTTAAGAGGCGACGCCTCTTCAACTTGGGCCCAAGGAGGCGACGCCTCCTCAGCAACCGACTTAACCCTGCATTAAATGCAGATTTGACCTCATGGACCCACAAATCTCTGGTTTGCAGATTTGTGCAGGAAATGAGGACTTTCAAGGCAGAAAATGGGGTGGAAAGGATAAGGGGGAGTGGTGAAATCATGACTTCTTATCCTAGTTACATTTTTTTAGAATTTGAGAAGGTGATTAAGCATAAATAGAGGTCTTAAAGTTCTTAAAATAGAAAGGAAGAGAGAAAAAAAATCAAGGATAGAAGTTGGACATTAAGGTTAGAGACTAAGGTGAGACACCAAGTTTTAAAAAAAAGGGAGAGAAAAATCAAGAAAGCACAAGACGTTTTTTTGAAAAAGAGTGAAGAAAGGGGTAAAAAACAAGTTCTTAGCTAAAGAGAGTTCATTTTCTTGAAGAAGAAGAAGTTCTTCTTGCATCCAAAGGACTCAAACCAATCAATCAAGCTCTAAGGCTTCAAGTTAGGAGTATCAAGTGTGGTTTATTCAGTAAGAATTATTGTTTTCAAGTTTAGAATCCTTGTTCTCATTTTAAAAAGCTTTGGTTCTTGCTTTTAACTAGTTGTTCTCAAGTTTTAATTCATTGTATGTTGCATGAAGGTATGACTATGTGAAATATTAATGTTTTAGTAGTAAATTTACGTTTATATCACATGAAAATTGGTTTGCTTAGAATTTAAGTAACCTGAAATCGGGAGTTCCTGACTAAGGGGCAACGCCTTTTAATCAAGAGGCGACGCCTCTTACCTAGAATCATGCATGGTTTAGTTGCTTTCTAGTATATTTTCAGTCGCCCCTTCTCAAGGAGACGATGGACACCTTAGCAGGATTCCAGAAGGAGACACCTCTTCCCAAGAGGTAATCGTCTCCTCGCTAGAATCTTGTATAAATCTACTATACTTACAGTATCCTTTTGGTATATTTTTAGTATTTGATACAAACATGCTTCGTAACATCTTTAGTATTGCATGCGATTGTTATATTGTTATATATGTTTAAGTAAATAAACCATGTTTAAATGAATACTTGTGCCTATTTTATGTAAATTTATTTATTTCCTTTTATATAAAAACTGTTTATTTTAAGATAAAACTAACTTGTGTTGATGTAGGTCCCTTTATGATTTCCACTCATTAAGTAATTAGTGAGTTAATTAGTTCTTGAGAGGTTTTATTTGAATTCATTATCGTTGTAATTGTATAAAGTATTGTAATCCCTAATCCTTTCCTCATTTGTTTTGAATGTATAATTGTAAATTCATTAGTATTTGCCTTGAATGTTGAGGTAATAAGCATGTAAACGCAACTAATGTACAAATTTGGATTAAATTATAAAATTGGAAGCATTTGCAATCCACCCGATAATAAAGAAATAATCGAATAATCAAATATAATAAAATACGGAACACACACGGAGGCCAACCGTAAGGTTGGGTGGGCATTCAAAAGCCCATACCCAGTTTTTGAACCCGATCTCTGATGACGGCTTCTGGGTACCTCTGTGAAATCTAGTTGCTATAAAGTTTGTTTCGGTTTTCATCCAGGTGGTGACTCTATCTCGAATATGGGCCCAAGCCCATCTTTTATTTCCTAGCAGGCCTTGAGCTTGCACAATGCCGTGGTCGTCAAACACTTGGGCGCGCGCTAAACCCCACCGCCTATAGTGGCGACTCCACTGGGGATAAAGAAACTGATTCCAGTGTTTTGTAATTTATCATCCTTGATTATTCCCTTATTTCCTTTGCATTTTATTGCATTCACTACACTTTTACATATAATGAGCACATAAGTCCTAAATAACCCGACAATAATATTTGCTTCATTTCCTGTGTTTCACTCAAACCTAGTGGTGAAGTATTCGATTATTATCACTCGCGGCACGTACTATCCCCGTCACACGAACCCTTGAGTGGGGAGATGCAAATGGATGTATATAGTTGTGGGAATCGTAGCTTGTTGCCTTTGACTCAGCTCATGTAATGACTTAGCAACATCCACTAAGGTTTTTTCTAACTGCATACGTTTTATGCCATATAGAAATTCTTATAATAAAATCCAAGCCATTACAAATGAATTATACCAAATTGGGCCCTTTATGCCCACTATGGCCCATTTTTACATGGTCCATGCCAAGATAGGCCTTTCATGCCCATTATAGCCCATGAAATATGGACTTTGGTTTTATTACAAAGAATTGCTACTTGTCTGCCTCGTCTTGAGAGATTTGTTACGTCTGTCGATTTTGATGTCCTCTGTTGATAATCAAAACCAGGCCAACAATCCTAGGAAAAGGAACTCGCCATGGAATACGCGTGTGGGAGAAATAAGGGTGGAGATACCGCTTGAAGAGCTTTGTCTTGTTACGTGTTATATGTAAATAAGTGATTATTTTCCTTTTAAAATAATTAAGTAAACCTGCATACACACCATGCATGTTTCTAACCTATGGTGATTACATATATAGATTCAAACCAGTCATCCGCTTGGACTCTCTCTGACACCGGTCATTTAGTCAGGATGTCGAAAGAAATAGCATTACCAAGTTTTGATCCAGAATGATTTAAAGCAGAAATGGCCATACAGACCAAAGCAATTATGCGAGAGATGATGGCAGAAATGAGAAAAGAGGATAAACGAGAAATGCCACCACCTCAACCTCACCCATTTGATCTCGATGCTGAAAATCTGGGAAGGCAAGAAATAGAGGATGACCAAGAAACTCTATTGGCTGAACCAGTAATCTGACCGAGGATAGACACCCCAGGAAATGTAGAGAAGCCAGGCTAGGCTAAAGACCTTGTTAAAACCATGGCTCAAATGTAGATGCAGATGAAAGAAAAGGGGATAGATGCTCCCCTCAACTATACTGATCTAGATTTGCACAAAGGCGATGATCCTCTGCTATAAAAATTCAAGTTCCCTGATATGAAGAAGTACACAGGGATTGACGATCCTTACTTACATTTGAAATAATATGTGACCTACATAAGTGCAACAGAGTTAACAAAATGCTTAGATTATCAAGCAATTCCCTTTGTCTTTAGAAGGTGCTCTAATTCGCTGGTATTAGACCTTGGAGTCATCTGTGCAAAGTGACTAGAAAGAGCTTTATGCTGCATTAATCAAGCAGTACGGTCTAAACACTCTAATAGAGGTCTCTCTAAGAGATCTACAAAACACAAAGCAGAAGTTCAATGAGTCCTTTGTTGGGTATCTGACAAGATGGAGAGGGAAGTTGTCTCAGATGAAGCACAGGCCAGCAGAATTAGATTAGTTGACAATTATAATAGAGGGTTGTGTTCTATTGCTTTCTAGAAAGTTAAGAGACTTAGGGAACAGAAATTTCAAAGAGCTACACAAGTTTGGGGAATAGAAGGAATAAAATTCGGCGCAGGTTAAGAAATTTTTTAGTGGAAGATCTATAAACAGAGAAGGGACCGGATCCAGCAGTGGGATAGGTTCAAGCACCAACATACAAGTTAATGTTGTTCATCAACCTATAAAATTTTCGAACCTCCGAAGGCCTCTTTCCAAAGTCTTAGAAAAACTAATCAAGAATAACCTGTTAAGACCTCTACCATAAAGACCACCGTTTTCCAATGCTGACCCGAAACTGTATTATAAGTACCATCAGAACATTGGACACGACATCGACAGTTGTACTCATTTGAAATAAGAAATCCAAGATCTGATTGACTCAGGCAAAATCACCGATCCCAAAAATAAAAAACCAACAGAAACAACCCCCTACCCAATTACAAAAACATGCCACCACCAAATCAATCTATACTCATGATAAACATCGATTTAACTGAGGAGCAAGTCTTGAACTCCTTTGTTGATACCACACCTACACCACCAAAACCTGAACCAAAATGCCTGACTCTGAGAAAATAGCCTGTTGAGTTCAATGTGAGCGTCCTAGATATATGGAGCTCTAACGATAAAAAGGAAGTAGCTCTTGATTTATGGGAGAATGAAAGAAGAAAACCAAACCCACCAGTTGAAAAACTTGAGGAAAATGAGGGAGGAATGAAATTTGATGAGTCTGAAGAAAAGAAAATAGACTTAAAAGAAGAATTAAATAAAGTGGAAGAAGGACTAGAGAAGGTAGAGGGAGGAGCTAAAGAAACTGCTGAAGCCAAAAGAGATGAAATAACTCTTACTAGTGTTTGGGAGTTACTCATGAACTCCAAAGCCTATAGGTAGGCATTAGTTCTGGCTTTGGACGATAAAAGGATTCCATCAAACTATACTCTCGAACATATGGTCTATTCATTGACAGAAAGCCCTCTGGAGCAGTAATGTTTACAGATGAAGATTTACCATTAGAGGGGAGGGATCACTACAAGGCCTTGTTTATCAAGGCAGAAGTCAAAGGAAAATTAACTTATTGCTTGATGGTGGATAATGGGTCCGCCATCAATGTGTGTCCCTTAAAGATTCTATCAAAGCTAGGATTAACTAAACTTGATCTAAAGCCGTCTGAGGTGGTCATTGAGGCCTACGATGATACAAAAAGGCATATGGTGGAAACCTTTAGAGCTATTATTAAGATGGAACCTATTAAAGCTTGGGTCAATTTACATGTGATGGACATCCCCATTACGTTTGCTATTCTATTAGGGAGGCCATGGTTTCATCCTCTGGGAGGATTCCCTTCGAATGTTCACCAAAAAATTAAGTTTTCACTTGAAAGGAAGGTTATAACCATTTTAGCAGAGACTGAAGCTGCCATTGCTACTCTCAAGTTAGCTCCCAATAAGATTCCAGTTAGTCTGAGCTTCTTGGTATGTATGATCTACGAAGATGAGCTGAAACTGAAAATAGTCAGTATGATGAAGAGCATGAATTTTATGCCCAGACTAGGATTGAGGAAGAATCAGCAGGGTCTGTCAAGCTTTATTGACCCAAAGGTCCTCGTTTTAAAGTATAGGTTAGGCTATCAAGAGACTAGAAAGTTCAAGGCTAAGGCTGAAAAGAAGAAGGGATTATGGAAGACTTTTGAGGGAGAAGGTGCCAGTTATACGTACCAAAGAGCTCCTAAGCCATTAATGATTACTGAGAAACTGGTCTCCAGTTTTGAGATTTTTGCTGAACAGGTGTACGGGACTAGTAAAGTTGCTATGGAGGAGCTAGTGGTAGAAGAATTAGTGCTGTTTCCAGAACCCAAGGAGGATGTCCCTGCAACGGACTCAAAGGATATTGCCAACTAAGAGAAGGAACGTGACTTTGAATCCTATGTGTTAGATTCCATCATGGATATTTTCTATGATGATATTGACATTTCTCTTTATAACCTATTTGAACCTGATAATGTTTTCTTTTTTAAAATTAATGCAATAGAATTTGACTTTGCTTATTTGTGCGATGGTCTTCCTAATGGTTATACTGTTTGTGACGATCATTTCATGCATATGTTCGACAATAATTCAGTGCAAACCGAATTATTTAATTTGGGCACATACAATAATCCTAAAAATATACTTCTTGCTTCTGATTTAACTCCTAAGGATATAGAAACAATGAAAGAAACACTAATAAGAAGACAGAAAGTTTTTGCTTGGGGTTATGAGGATATGCCTGGGATTGATAAAGAGATTATAGAGCACAAAATCCCCATAAATTCTCACATTACATTGGTAAAACAAAAGAAGAGAAGACTAAGGTTGGAATGGGCTCTCCTGATCAAGGAAGAGGTGGAAAAGCAGCTAAAAGTGAAATTTTTAGAGGTGGTCGACGATACCCTATGGTTGGCTAACATTATCTTGGTTCTAAAGAAATATGGAAGGATCAGAATGTGTGTGGACTATAGGGATTTGAATAAGACCTGCCCAAAGGATGATTTTCCCTTACAGCATATTGACACCTTAGTTGATAGCGCGGCTTCCAGCATCATGTACTCTTTCATGGATGGTTTCTCGGGATACAATCTGATCATGATGGCAGTGATAGACAAGTTGAAGATTTTATTCACCACTGAATGGAGCATCTATTGCTATTTAGTCATGCCATTTGGTTTGAAGAACGCAGGAGCCACTTATCAGAGGATGGCTACCATATTGCTACACGACATGGTCCATAAGGAAATTAAGATATATGTGGATGACATGATGGTGAATCTTCGATGCGGGAAGAATATTTCGAAGCTCTTGACAAGTTCCTAGTTAGAGCAGAAAAATATAACCTTAGGCTTAATCCGAAGAAGTGTGTTTTCAAAGTAACATCTAGGAAGTTGTTATTATATATCATCAACCAGAAAGGCAAAGAGGTGGATCCCGACAAGGTCAGAGTAATTAAAGAAATGCCTACACCGAGGAATGAGAAAGAGGTTTGAGGGTTCATCAGACGACTGCAATACATCAGTAGATTTATAGCTAAGCTTACCAATATCTGTGAACCCATCTTCAAGCTCTTAAGGAAGAATCAACCAGTCATCTGGGATGATAAGTGTCAATAGGGTTTCAAAACTATCAAGAATTATTTGATGAATCCTCTGATTTTGCACCCACCAAGTTCGGGTAAAGTGTTGATTCTCTACCTTGCCATTGAGAAAAAGGCAATTAGCACAATGTTGGCTTAAGAAGGTGACAGAAAGGTTGAGCATGCTGTCTATTACCTAAGCAAGAAGCTTCTACCATACGAGTCTAACTATAGTCTCGTAGAGAAAACATGTCTAGCAATGATTTGGGCAACCAAAAAGCTTCGATGTTACTTCCAATCCTATAGGGTTCAAGCAGTTTTAAAGCATGATCCACTCAGATTCCTCCAGCAGACTCTATCACTCACAGGAAAATTGGCTAGATGGTTGGTTTTGCTTATAGAATTTGACATAGATTATGTAGCAAAGAACGTAGTGAAAGGAAAGGTGGTGGTAGATTTCTTGGTTTAGAATCCTGTAGATGACGGGCAGAAATGGGAGTTAGAGTTTCCAGATGAATACCTAGGGGCAATCAAAATCCAGATATGGAAAATGTACTTTGATGGGGCCACCAATAGTAAGAGAGCAGGTATAGGTGTAATTCTGATCTCATAAGAAGGATAAACGATCCCAATGGCGAAAATATTAGAATTTAAGGTCACCAACAATCAAGTAGAGTATGAGGCTTGCATTTATGGTTCGGAAGCTCTCTGGAACATGGGGGCAAATGAGATTACGGTGTATGGAGACTCGATATTTATGGTAAAACAGATCTCCAAACAATAGGAAGTCAAAGAGGACAAGCTAAAGTTGTATTGGGATTATGCAATTACTATCTTATTATCATTCGCTTAATACAAGTTTGTACATTTTCCACGAGAAGAAAATCAGATGGCAGATGCCTTAGCCACCTTGGCTTTAACATGGGAAGGAGAGAAATAAACAGCAGTCAAACCTCTCAGTCTGGTAAAATCCCAAACTCTTTGTCATGAAGAGATCAGGATAATGTCGATTGACCACGCAGAGAAACCTTGGTTTTTGGATTTACAACAGTATTTGGAAATGGGGCGATTCCCCGATGATGCTGATAGAAAGGAAAGGATGTCCTTGAGAATGCTATCTTGGCAGTTCATCAGCCATAATGGAATGTTGTATAAGAGAATGCCGATAGGAGTACACCTCAGATATATTGATAAAGCTGAGGCTCAAAAGATTATGAAAGCAGTTCACGAAGGTATATGCAGACCACATATGAATGAGACAATCTTAACTAAGAAAATAACTCGTTAAGGTTAAATTTGGCTAACCATGGAAGCAGAAATGCCATAACTGTCAAGTATATGGTGATGTAAGTCATTTGCCTTCTGTGGAACTTCAAGGGTTGACTTCTCCTTAGCCGTTCGCAGCTTGGGGAATCGATATCATCGGGGAAGTGAGGTGAAAAGCATCCAATGAGCAATGGTACATTATGGTAGCAATTAATTACTATTCTAAGTGGGTCGAAGCAGAATCGTTCACCACAGTTAGGTCAAAACAGATGGCAAGATTTATAGAGAATAATATAATCTGTCGATACTGGTTGCCACATCATATTGTGTCTAACAATGGTATTCAATTTAGAGCTGAGACAACTACTTTGTTGAAGGAATAAAAAATTAAACATCATAAGTCTTCTTCATATTGACCACAAGCTAATGGGGTTGTAGAAGCCGCGAACAAAAATATGAAGAGGATTTTGGCCAAGACACTGGAAGACTATAAAGATTGGGCCTATTACCTGTAATTCGTGCTATGGGGATACAGAACCACTGCTAGGACTTTGGTATTCTCTAGTGTATGGATGTGAAGCAGTATTACCAGTGGAGGTGGAAATACATTCGCTAAGGGTTCTTTTAGAGTCTAAAATCCCTAAGTATCAATGGGTAGAAAGTCGACTCACACAACTGACATTGTTAGAAAAGAAAAGAATGAAGGCCATGTATCATTCGCAGCTATATCAGAAAAGAATTTCTCGGGCTTACAACAAGAAGATTAAGCCAGGGAAGGTTAAAGAGGGTGATTTGGTCTTAAAGTTGACTAGGCCAATTATAACAGATACACGGGGAAAGTTTAAGCCGAATTGGGAAGGTCTGTATTTGATCAAGAAGCTATTCTCCAAGGGCGTTGCTATCATATCTAACTTAGAAGAGAATGAGTTAAAAGAGCCCATTAACCTAGACAAGCTAAAGAAATATTTTCTATAAAGTCTCGCTAGGGAGAAAACCTCAAAAGGGGCTGCCTAGGAAAAAGTTCGAGACTTGGAAAATGAAAAATTAAAAAGTCCTATTGGGTTTAAAACCTCGAAAGAGGTGATCCAGGAAAAAATTAAGGACATGTAAAAAGAGAGAGAGAGAGAGCAAAAAAATAGTTAATTGAAAAACTTGCAAGGGTAAGCTAATTAGTGATAGGAGATATGTAAGAAGCAAAAAATGTACAGTTGCTTTATGCTCATATTAAATGGAATTAATTGCCTTCATTATTGTTGAACTTTGCATTAAATACTTATTACATATTGTTTAACTAAAAAGGAAATTCCATTTAACAAAAAGCGATAAAGATTAAATTACATAAGTTAATTCTGTATTCTTCTCTTTTGAACCCCCTGGACACTCGATGCCTGTAACACCCTCGTTCTTCTGTTAATAAAAAAATTCATCCATTTCTATTTGTTGTAACTGAACCCATGCCTTATACTGGTCTTTAGTTGACTGATCCTCGTTGTAGTCAATATACCTCTGAATGGTCCTTCGAGGCCAGCTGGCAGCCAAGTTATCTAGAAAATTCTGGGTGAGAGGCCCTGGCTCAAACTCATGCACAAGTTCAGGGATTAATCAGGGATTAATTATTTCTGTCCGTATTGCCTACAAAGGTGGCAAAATAAAGGCTAGCTATAGGAACACAGTAAGTATAAGACCGGATGGTCACATGCTATAATCTTTACCATGGGCACATCCACTGGATCAGAGTATCAAGGAAAGTGGATAACCAACTCTGAGCATCTACTGGAATAGGGTGGAGTCTTCAAGTGCGATAATGCTTTGCTTTGTAATGTATGATATCTCTGGGAGGTTCAAGTAGCCTCAGTTTCTCTTGAAACTATGCTTGCGTAGATTATAAATGCAAAGAGTAAAGAATTACAGAAGAAAGGGGCAGTAAATGAAGAATGGAAAGAAGACAAACCTCTAATAATAGAAGGCTTCCAGAGAAGCGCTTGATATCAGCAAAGTTGTCTAATCTGGTGATTATTTCAGCCAGTATAAGAGGAAAAAGATTCAGGCCTACTTCCACTTGATCTAGAATATGCAGAATCTTAGAATAGCCATTACCAAAAGCAGAAACAAGTAGAAATTGAGCATACATACAAAAGGCCAACATCTGAGGCCAATATGCTTCCTTGATATCTACTACCACTATCATTTCTATAAAAGAGTCTATCAGAATCTCATTGTTGAAGATGTGGTGAAGTGAAGACTGAGGTGAAAAGTTGAACATTTGGGCCATTTGATACTGCATAGAGTGCAAATTCAGAGTTTCATCCGAAGGAATTGCAATCTGATAAGAAAAATCTGTCTAAGAACTAAAGATAGCCTCAAACTCTTTTGGCAAGGGGCATAGCTCCATAGTGTTGTACCTGAAGACATGTTTCTAGGGAACCCAAAATTGAGTAAGAATATGAGGAAATGAGAAATTGATCTTCCTCACATTTAAATATCGAAAGATAGATAGATGAAATGGCTCTAATTTAGACCATGATTCACCATCCAAGATTTTCAGAATTATCTGTAGCTGTTTTAAGCTTCTCTCGGTCATTTTGGGAGGTTTAGAGTGTGTTTAAGAGGAAGAAATGAGAGAAAATGGTAGAGCTAGAATTTGGGGTTTTTAGATGAAACTAGGGATTTTAAAGCTTTTGCAGAGCCACTGAAGAGGCGATCGCCTCCTCGAGGAGAAGACACCTCATTGTAAAGAGGTGATTGCCAATCACCTCTTGAGTAGACATTGAAGAGGCGACGCCCCTTGCTAAGCGACGATCGCTTCTCCACCAGAAAACAAGGGGAATCTTTGTGGAAAATTGCATAGTTTCAATTGCAAATATAGGATTTCAGCTGTATAACAATTCGAGCAATTAAGAAACATCAAATTTTTCTGAAATTGACATTAAGTGAATTAATTTTGAAATATTATATCTAAGCAAAATGAAACAGAAAAGCAAATAGAAAAAAGAATTCATAAACTTTAGAATTGACAGATGTATTATTCTTAACAACTAAAAAGGGACTCCTAGCCTAATGGGCATCTAAATCTGTGCCCTCAGAATCCTCGCCCTTCGCGTCATCACCTCCCTCCTCGGCATCCTCATCATCATCCTCGTCAATCTGGAGCACCTCGATCTGAGGCTCGAGGCAATAATCCTCGCCCAGCTCACCTCATCTTAATCTTGTTCAAGTAAACAAAAGGTGAGTAAATCATGCAAGCATGCATACATGTAGGAGTAGGAAGAATATTTACCCTCTATTGTTGTGTAATACCCAACATATAATCCCTATGGGCTTCAATCAATTGATACATGTACTAGCCTTGCTCCAAAGGAATCTGCACATTTAATAAACTAATCAGTACTAATAAAAGTATTGAGAATGATTGAGAAAATAGGACTAAAGAAGAAATTTACATGAGTGGCACCAATCGGGATGCAAGCAAGTGTCAGATCCCCATCCAGAGTCAGGAACTGGTGTGATAACTCTCCTGGAGGGACCCAACATCAAACCAAAGAATCTAGAGTGTGCACAAGACTGCCAGCCACTATGTTAGAGACAGATACATTGGGAGGTATAGGTTGTTCTGCTGCAGTCAAGGTGCCCTCTCCACCCTAATGTGGGCAAGGTCTCTTCGGTGGTCTCTCCTTAGTCAAGGTTCCAGCGAGCAATGCAGGTCCAGTAGTTGTAACCTAAAATCAAAGAATCACATTAGAACATGATAATTTAAGAAAGGTGATCAAGGAATCAAACACATACCTGAGAGGTAGAGCCGAAGTCCAAAGGGACTCTCTGCAAGAGGTGGGTCCGAACAAAATCTAGATACCGACTCTTCACCCACATGGCATGATTAGTAGCCGGCTCTTTAGCGACACCCCGATCAAGCTCCTCACCCTCCAGCTCATACGTCAGAAAAGGTGCCTAGGAGGAGACTTAGAAACGCGTTATGCTCAGGGCCGGCATTCTAATTATACACTCTCTCATCGAGATACCACACTCAGCTCTAACTCTAATCCCCAAACCTGCAAAGGAAAGTTATCAGTGAATGATGACTAGAAATGCAAAAATAAATCAGAAAGGGAAAGGAAATACCATAGTAGCATGCCAGAAACTGCAGAATCTCCTCGTTCCACACACTACCTCATCCATGCTCCTGTAGAGGTATGCTAAAGCACAGCTACCCCAATCATAAGTGGCCACTAAATCCAAGTCTCAGAGTGGCATAAAGAACACCACATCCAAGGAACTAGTTGTATCAGCAAAAGGTGTAGTGCCAAGGAGGTAAATCAAGAAGGCCCTCACCACCTGGTCGATATCCCTAGGATTGATCATCACTGCAGCTCTCTCCTGGGTGTAGAAACTCCAGATTGAATCTAACTTAATCATGTGCGTCCCCTTCATATCGGGAATCACATCAAGGAGATGCTCAATATAGGCAACTGTCTTTGAACTCATTCGATGCAGGCTTATATCAAAGGGAATGGGGTTTATGGCATATGCAATCCCAGTAATAGCAGCGAAAGAAATTGGATCCAGAGTCAACTCTCCGAATGGGAGATGGAAAGTATGAGTCGTGTCTACCCCCCTCTCCAACAGGGCATAAAAAGGCTAATAGTCCATCTTCCCCTACTCCTCAGGTAGAGAAAGAATGAAATCCTCAAATCCAGTGTCCTGGATCCTGTCCCGCTGGTCGTCCGTGAGCTCATTGTAAAAGACGCAAGCTCCATAAATGTTGTTTATATATTCCTAGGTGTTAATGATAAGTCAAAAATTAAAAAATGAAAGCATAAATAAAACCTGTTCTGGTCAAGAGGCGACACCTCTTTGCCAAGGGACGACGCTTCCTTTTGATAAAGGGCGCAATTGCTTCTTCGCCAAGAGACGTCACCTCCTCGAAGAGGCAATGCCTCTTTGGTGTGAAGAACTGTATGCTCTTCACGGATTTACTCAATCCTAATTGATAGATAAACATAAATACGCTCTAACCTAGTATAATTTGCAGGAAAAAATGAGGATTTTTTAATACTAACCTCTCATGAAGCCAAGGAACAAATATGATTCTTCAAATCCGCCAAAATAGGGATCGTGTCACCCTTCGTGAATCCATGGCTACGAGGAAGAGTGAGGATAGGGGAAACAAGGTCCCAAGGAGGCAGAGCCGGCGTTCTCTCGTCAGCCATGCTTGAAAATGAGAAAATGTAGGGAAGAAGGAAGAGAGAGAAAAAGAGAAAAGAGAAAGGAAGAAGGAAAAAGATGAAGAAAAGGTTTTTATATAGTAAAATGGGGTGGGTGGGCTTTTGAGAATAAGCCCTAGAAAGCAAAGGAAAAGAAATGAGAAGATAAAGCCCAAGAAGCTTATGAATGGCCCATCAGGTGGGTAAGGATCCCCAGCAGAACCCAAAAAAAAAAAGAGAAAAAGTAGAGAATTGCTTATTTTGTTTCTCAGGTATATCTCGAAACCAACTTTGAAAAATTGAAGGTATTCTGATCGAAGCGTCAGTAAAGAAGCGTCTGGTTGGGTTTAAATCCCTAAAGTGCACATTGTAAATGAGCATTTGGTCGAGTTTGAATCTCCAAAGTGCGCATTGTAAAGAAGTGTCTGGTCGAGTTTAAATCCCCGAAGTGCACTCTCCATGTGAAGAAGCATTTGGTTGGGTTTGAATCTCCAAAGTACGCATTTCAAGGAATGTATGATCGAGTTTGAATCCTCAAAGTGCATTTTTGGTAAGAAACATCTGTCAAATTTGATCCCCGAAGTGTGCGTTGTAAAGAAGTGTCTAGTCAGGTTTAAATCCCTGAAGAACATCTTTTTTCTTTTTTCTACTGAGTGGAAATCAGGCCATGCTCGGAATTCACACCAAATTATAATGAGTAGCTGATTAGGCTAGGAAAACCCAAGGAACACAGCTACGTTTCACATCTTTTTCTACTGAGTGGAGATTGGGCCCTGCTCGGAATTCATGCCAAATTATAATGAGTAGCTGATCGGGCCAGGAAAACACTAGGAACACAGTTATGTTTCACATCTTTTTCTACTGAGTGGAAATCGGGCCATGCTCGGAATTCACATCCAATTATAATGAGTGACTGATCGGGCTAGAAAAACTCAAGGATCACGGTCATGTTTCAAGTCAAAGTTTGGCCTCATGGGTTTGAATTCCCAAAATTGACTACCAAAGTGAAGCTTATAGGTCAGGTATGTCGTTCTTACTGCTTTCAATGCATGTTGCTTTTTTAAAAAAAATTGATTTCCTAAATCCATTTTTTTGAAAAACCAAGGGGGCAAACTGTGGACACCATCGGTTTGATTAGCCCATAACAAAGGCCCAGTGATGAGTAAGTCCAAAATTTTGAATGTAGAAGGACCTGAATCTTCCTGTAAAATAAACTTGGAAGTCTGAAACCTCCGAACCAAGCCCAAAACCTAGATTTAAGACCCAAAGAAGCAAAGTTGACCTTTAGGCCCAAGCCCGCGGACCCAGGCCATGGCCAGGCCTGGTGAAGGGCGATTGCTTCCTTTTAAGAGGTGACACCTTTTCAACTTGGGCCCAAAGAGTCAACGCCTCTTCGAAGAGGCGATGCCTCCTCAGCAGCCAACTTAACCCTACATTAAATGTAGTTTTGACCTCATGGACCCACAAATCTCTAGTCTGTAGATTTGTGCGAGAAAGAAGGACCCACAAATCTCTGGTCTACAGATTTGTACGGGAAAGGAGGACTTTCAAGGCAGAAAATAAGGTTGAAAGGATAAAGGGAAGTAGTGAAATCATGACTTCTTGTCCTAGTTACATTTCTTTGGAAATTGAGAAGGTGATTAAGTATAAAAAGAGGTCTTAAAGTTCTTAAAAAAGAAAGGAGGAGAGAAAAAAAATCAAGGATAGAAGTTGGACATTTAAGGTTAGAGACTAAGGTGAGACACCAAGTTTTAAAAAAAAGGAGAGAAAAATCAAGAGAGCACAAGACATTTTCATAAAAAAGAGTGAAGAAAGGGGTAGAAAACAAGTTCTTAGCTAAGAAGAGTTCATTTTCTTAAAGAAGAAGAAGAAGAAGAAGTTCTTCTTACATCAAAAGGACTCAAACTAATCAAGCTCTGAGGGTTCAAGTTAGGAGCATCAAGTGTGGTTTATTCGGTAAGAATTATTGTTTTCAAGTTTTGAATCCTTGTTCTCATTTTAAAAGCTTTGGTTCTTGCTTTTAACCAGTTGTTCTCAAGTTTTAATTCATTGTGTGTTGCATGAAGATATGACTATATGAAATATTAATGTTTTAGTAGTAAGTTTATGTTTATATCACATGAAAATTGGTATGCTTAGAATTTAAGTAACCTGAAATCGAGAGTTCCTAACCAAAGGGCGATGCCTCTTAGCCAAGAGGTGATCGCCTCCTACCTAGAATCGTGCATGGTTTAGTTGCTTTAGAGTATGTCTTCAGTCACCCCTTCTCAAGGAGACGATCTCCCCCTTAGCAGGAGTCCAGGAGGCGATGCCTCTTCCCAAGAGGCAGTCGTCTCCTCACCAAAATCTTGTATAAATCTGCTATACTTACAGTATCCTTTTGGTATATTTTCAGTATTTGATACAAACATGATGCCTAACATCTTTAGTATTGCATGCGATTGTTATATTATTATATATGTTTGAGTAAATAAACCATGTTTAAATAAGTACTTGTGCCTATTTTACGTAAATTTATTTATTTCCTTTTGTATAAAAACTGTTTATTTTAAAATAAAACTAACTTGTGTTTCATGTAGGTCTCTTTGTGATTTTCACTCACTAAGTAATTAGTGAGTTAATTAGTTAATGAGAGGTTTTATTTGAATTCATTATCGTTGTAATTGTATAAAGCGTTGTAATTCTTAATTCTTTCCTCGTTTGTTTTGAATGTATGATTGTAAATTTATTAGTATTTGCCTTGAATGTTGAGGTAATAAGCATGTAAACGCGACTAATGTGCAAATTTGGATTAAATTATAAAATTGGAAGCGTTTGCAATCCACCCAATAATAAGAAAATAATCGAATAATCAAAGATAATAAAATACGAAACAGACACGGAGACCAACTGCAAGGTTGGGTAGGCATTCAAAAGCCCACACCCAGTTTTCCAACCCGATCTCTAATGACGGCTTCTAGGTAGTTCCGTGAAATCTAGTTGCTGTAAAGTGTGTTCCGGTTTTCATTCGGGTGGCTACTTCATCTCCAATATGGGCCCCAAGCCCATCTTATATTTCCTAATAGGCTCTGAGCTTGTACAGTGTCATGGTCACCAAACACTTGAGCGCACACTAAATCTCGCCGCCTACAATAAAATTTGCATATATATACATAGCACCTTTTGTTCGTGCTTTGCTTCAAAATCGAAATCAAAATTGAATGAAAAAGAGAATAAAAATTTAAAGAAAAATATTTATTCACTATAAAATCAGCAATTAATATTATTTATTACTTAAAATACTTTATAATTATTTTTTATATAAAAATTAACATTATAGTAATTTTTTATATATTACAATTAATAATATAATTATTTATTAAAAATAATTTATTTATTTACTAAGATATTATTAAAAAATTTTAAATAAATATTTGGGATAAGTACAATTTTGATTCATGTGGTTTCATATTTTGACTAAAACTAATCATGTACTTTTTTTGACATTTTAAGTACCCATATTTCATATTTTTTTAAACTTTAGAACCCTTCCAACTAATATTATCATTATTTTATTAGAAAATATTGATATAATATTAAATTTTAATGATAAATTTGTTTTATATATGATTTATTATCAATTTAATCTATTAATTATTTTAAAAATATTGTATGAAAATTATTTCATTTTATTCATAATAAAATTGAAAATACATCTAAACTTGATTTGTTGTTAGTTTATTGTAGTTAATTTAATAATATATCACTCATTATGTGATTTTAACATTGAAAATTCATATTATTTTTACAGTAAAACATATATTTTAAACAATATTTGTTAGAAGGGTATTGAAGTATAAAACAATATGAAATATAAGGTATCTAAATGTTGAAAATAACCACATGAATAATTTTACCAAAAGGAGAAATCATAGGGATTAAAATTATACTTATCCCTAAATATTTTTTTTCAAACATTTTAATAATTATTTTTATTAATTTATATAATTTATTTATAAAATTTAAATATTGTATAACAATATTTAAATATTTAATTATGGTTGATTTGACTTGATCATAAACAAATTAAAATTCATTAGCAGTGGGAATTGTGGTAATGGATTCTCATTTCAGATCGGCTTACAATTAAAACAAACAAATATCAAACAAAAAAGACAATTCTCATTTTCATTTCTAGGCTTATTTTAGCCCAAACAAACTGCGCTAAGCTAAATGATTTAAGTATATATTTTCTTTTGTAATTTTTTTAAGCTTATTTTCACTTAAGGTCACATATAAGTTGCATTTAGCTCTTAAACTTTGAAAATTCAGTAGTTTAGTTTGCTGATCTTTGAAGTGATGCAAACAGGTCCGCTAATAAAAGAAAGAAAATGGCATCAGTGATTGGACTGGCCAAAACATAGTTAAGTGTTTCTTTCAAGTGGGATGAGATGGGATAAGAGGATAGTGGAACCACTAGGAAAGCTCCATTTAACTTCAACTAATGGACATGAACTGAATTTAGAGCCTCATAGATAAAAAGATTTAGGATTATTAAAATCTAGACACTGTTCACCAATCACTATGAAAACCATAATAGCCATTAAAACTGATTATGATATTCTAAATCCCCACAGTATTTATGGCTCACTGTTTTGCCAGAGGTAGAAGAAAAAGTTTGGATAAATATCATACAGCCCATTGCTTTAGCACTCTCCTCTTGTTGAATGTATTTAAACTAAAAAGAGAGTTTGCAACCTTTGTTCAAATGCTTTGAGGGACCCTCTTGAAAGATTAGAATAAATGGCAGTTTCAAAGATCTTTTGGGAGATACTGGGGGCATGAGGATGCAGGGGGTGTTTAGTTAGTGTGAGCTCATCTTAACATGGGTCCATGAGGCATACATGACTACTAGCAAAACAATGCAAGTTTTGCTAATGAACGTCGTCAGCCTATTTAATGGAGGGTAACTAGAAAAGGAAACACTGAAAGCAATGAAGACAACTAAATGTTAGTTCATCACCTGGCAGCAGGCTGGACAATGGAGTCATGGTTTCACAAATTGAATGACAAGAGTTGAGTGGTCCCAACCTATGTCAATACCATGCTGCTGTGCTTTTTCACACTGCAGATTGATACAGAGTCATAAGAGGAGAGCTCAACAACGGTTCAGATGTGGGGTTCAGCCACTGTTGCCATTTACTAAGGATCATGATATAGACGTGCCCACTAAACTTATTGATCGAAGAAGTTTAACTATATAGATAAAAATAGACCACCATCAACATGAAGCCACTTCTAATTACGAACAAATAGGGAGTGGTAACTGTAATAAAATGTAGTTTGGTCCACCATTGATCTTCTATGAACTTGAAAAGAAGTGGAAACAAGGAATCTGATAATAGTGGTTTCCAGTTTATGGGCTATAAGTTCATTAGACGACACTTCTGAAGTTGTAACCTGTAAGATCACTTACTCTAGTTTCTTAATAAAAACTGAAATCAGTACATAGCATGTCATGTTTAGGAACTGTGTCCCATACCACACGTTTTTAAGATTTTGTAGCTATCCGTATTATGTCGAAAATCAAACTAAAGCATTATCTATCGGCATGTGACACTCCCAAAGCAACTAGTAGCTAAAACAATGAAGGCCCAATTTGACAGGTAGAGGTGTAGGTGTGATCAAGGGGCACTTCCATGAGTATTATTCGAAGACTCGCTCATAACAAAAACTGACAATAAATGACAACTAGCCGACCAGCAGCTTAACCATCAGCGGTCTAGTTTCTGCATTCAATGCATTTTGGTTTAACAGACCAAGCTGCCGCATTCAAAATTAACATGTGGAGAGTACATCCCGGTCATCCATAAAAACAGCAAAGAAAGAAAATTGTCAATCAAAGAATGCCGTGTACCAACTGAAGCTAAAAAGCTTTTAACCGGATTATTAGGCCGTTTCCAATTCAAAATTTCAAAATACAGTAAATTTTATTTTAAAGTGTATTTGTTAGTAAATTTACTCCAACCTATTACTTTATTTTCAACTTTAAAAAGAATATTTTCCACGTATTATTATCCAATACTAATATTATATTATTTATACATTTTACATCTTACACCCATATTTTATTCAATACTTATCAAATGCATCCATATATTTATTTATAATAAAATTAATTAAATAATATATTTTAAAAATAATTAATATATTAATAAAATATTTAATATATTTTAATTATAAATAATATATATACATCCACATACTTTTAAAATTAAATAATATAATATATTAAGAGAACTAAAAGGCATTAATTTTAAATTTAGTAAAAAAACATAAAATTACATCTTAAAATTAAAGTAGTTTATTACAAGCGCTAATTAATTTCAAAAATATAAATTATAGTATCAGTATTCTAATCCTTTGAATTAGAATATTTTTTCACAGATGTTCAATTAATGCATTGCGAAGTGCAATATGAACATCTTTGTCTTTAATTCGTTTGTGACGAGCAAGAAATTGTTCAAACCGGGTGTTATCATTGACTGTCATTTCAATATCTACAGTTAGAGCTTCTATTGCATCAACAATTGGTGCATTTAAGTCATGTTCATCCTCAATAATCATATTGTGGAGAATAATGCACGTTGTCATTGTGTCATGCAAGTGATCTTTTCTCCAGAAACGTGTTGGTCTTGCTACAATTGCAAAATGGGACTGTAGAACTCCAAAAGCACGCTCAACATCTTTTCTACACTATTTTTGTTTCATTGCAAAAAAAAATTTCTTTGGACCTCGAGGTTTATGAATTGTTTGAACAATATTGCTCCATTTTGGCTAAATACTATCAGCTAAAAAGTAACCCATATCATAATCTTTTCCTTCTATGACATAATGTGCTGGGGGAGCACTACCTTATGCAAGATCAAAAATAAGATGAGATGATTCTAAAATATTGATATCATTATTAGTTCCAAGCATGCCAAAATAAGAATGTCATATCCAAAGATCATAGTCGACAACAACTTCCAAAATTATTGTTGGTGATCTACTACGGCCTGCATACTATCCAACCCATGCTATTAGATAAATTTTTCACTTCCAATGCATACAATCCAAACTGCCCAACATTGTAGAAAAACCATGTTCTTCACCAATATAGAGCAGCCTAGTAATATTAGTACTGTTAGGTCTTCTTAAATATTGTTATGAAAAAATTTCGACAATAGTATAACAAAACTTCTTCAAGCTTTCAACCGCCGTAGATTTACCAATTTTTCCATATTCATCTGTTGCATCAACAGGTAGGCCATATGCCAACATTCGAAATGCTGCTGTTATTTTTTGTAGAGGCGATAAACCAAGTCTACCAAGAGCATCGGTTCATTGTTTGAAATACGGGTTATGACTTTTGACTGTATCAACTATATGAAGAAATAAACTTTGTGACATTCAAAATGGTAGCCGAAAAAAATCCTCACTGTATCGTGGATTATCAGTAAAATAATCATTGAATAAATTTTGGTGTGCAGTTTCAAGATCTCGTCTAACAACAATATGACCTGGAATCAATCTACCATGTCAAGTGCTACAATTGCACCGTTGATTTTGATAATATTTGATCATCATACTATTAGTAGAGTGTAACATCCCTATTTTCATCCATAATTAATATTATGTGAACATATGCATATTAAACCATTCAATTTGACTATGTGTATTTTTCATGAATTGAATCTAGTTGACTTGTTTACATGAGTAACCTTAGGGACTAAATTGAGTTTTAGCATAGAAGGAGGATTAATTTGAACTTTTTCTTGATATTTGATTAAAAATATTATTATTATAATAATAATAATGATAATGATGATGATGATGATAATGATAATAATAATAATAATGATGATGATGATGATAATGATAATAATAATAATAATAATAATAATAATAATAATGATATTAGATAATAGATATTTTGGGAAGTAGGAAGGAAAAATAGAACTCTGCTTGTCCAACTTAAGTTATATGTCTCTTAACATTAAATAAATAAATAAATTAAAATAAATAAGCAAATAAAAGGGGAAAAGGGGGCTGGAATCGCGGAAAAAAAAAGAAAGAGTAAAGAGAGGAAAAGGAAAAGAGAAGAAGAAGAAGGAAGAAAAGGGGAAAACTTTTAGGGTTCATAATTTTGGCTAAGGTAAGTGATTTTATCTTAATGTCTTACATAATTATTCCTTATTAATATGTTTATCATG
>CATIWM010175072.1:0-22500 GCA_949671775.1 Mallotus repandus
GTGTTTATGTAGCTATTGGGCAAAAAGCGTCTTCTGTGGCTCAGGTAGTGACTACTTTACAGGAAAGAGGGGCAATGGAGTACACTATTGTGGTAGCCGAAACGGCGGATTCTCCGGCTACATTACAATACCTCGCTCCTTTCATGTTCTAGAATCAGGTAGCTCAGCATCTAATCTAGTGAAATAGCAGAAGGTAGGGCGCTAACAGCTACTTTCCTGGCTTTCAGCTTGAAGTTACTCGCCTAGAGCAGTTTCAAACCTCAACCTCAACAGAATCGGGGTCAGATTGAGTAGTTAGTGGGAATGGCATTTCCGCCCGAGAGGGAAGAATCTTATAATATTTACTTCGGGAAGAAGGGACTTTACCAGCTCAACAGATGAAGGAGCCGGGTTAATAACTGAATCTGGAGACCATGGGGTACCTTGCTTAAATGTCATAGTATAGGATGTTATCTCCTCTACTCATGAGTTTGCACAAAAGTAATTGGTTGAAGGGATCTTAGCCAACGGATCCCGACCCTATAGGCACCTGGGGCCTTGGTTTATCGATCTACTATATTACAAAAAAGCTTCTGCTCATTCCCATAGTTTCCGATCAAAAGAGTGATAGCATGGGATACTGGCAGTGACCGAAGTGTGCTTTCTCACTTGGCTATCGACCCTCAAGATCAGACTAAGGAGGAAAGGGGAGATATTCATTAAACCAAAAGCCAACCAAAGAACCGGAACCGATACAGTTGACGGTCAAGGTACCGAGACCGAGACAGTCATTAAAGCAGTAAGAGTCGAACCGACCGGAGAGAGATTGCTTTTTTCACAGACCAGAAAGCCAGGAATTGCTTCCATCACAGACCGGAGAAGGTCACCAGCCTCAAAGCCGATAAGACCCCAAGACGCGACAACAACAAAAGGCATTTTCTTTCAAAGAAGCCCTGATTACCTTGAAAACGACGCCCTTCTCTTCTTATCTACGCTATTTAGCCCGATTCCTTCTCCTTTGTCCTAAGAGCGGATGAAATAGCATCTGTAAGAGCTGCAGCGGATTCGATCAAAGAATCGTGCTACTTCCATGAAAACCCGGTTTTTTTGTCCAAAATGGCATTTTCCCCTAATCATTCCGGGCAAAAGGATCAGTTCTTGGACTTAGGTTAGGGCAAGAAGGCTACGCACCGCTCCGCACCTCGGTTAACTATGGATTCTAAACCTTGTCCCATTCGATACCATCTTCTTTTACTAAAGAACCTGCTGCTCGTAGATTCACTTCTAGCTCCCCGGACATTAAGGCAGGAAATAGCTAGATTATCAAGCAGCTTATTCTGATTTAATTGCTTACACCGGCAACCGTAAGAGCAGATAGGCAAATTAGGGCCTCAAGCCTAAACCTTTCGGAGCCTCTTTGCCAATCTTTCACAACAACCGATTCTGATTCAATTCCAACAAACCTTCCACCGGGAAAGAGCCAAGCCAAAGAAAAGAGCTTCCTCTAGCACAACCGATTTTCTTCCTGATGTCCTTGTCTGTGGCTATCTTCTACATTCTCTGCCATCTTCCGTCATCCCCTTGATCGACTGTCCTAAAGCAAAGAGCCAATGCCAGCTACTCTTCTAAGCCATAAAGCGACGGGCTAACCGGGTGTCGAACTCATACCTTCTACGCTCCGTTCCTGGGATTGGCTAATGCCCTTTTCCTTCCTAGAGGATATCCTGCTTCGTGCTTAGGTCCCTACTTTCTTTTTTTTTCAAAAATGAAAATAGTGTGTTGATACCTTTTTGTGTGAGAGTGACCGTTTACACACCTTCTCGGGCCAGTGTAGTGGATCTTTTCCCATTATGACAGTGAAACGATCAAAAGATGCCGATTAGAAAGGCAAGGCCAAAGCTTTACTAAGAAGGGCTAGTCTTGCTTCTCCAGTTCCACCAGAGTATTTAAAAAGAGCGCTCGGGAATAAAGCCTAATCAAAGCGGGCAAACAGAAAGACCGTGTAACTTGACAGGTGCAGCCACGACGGCTTGTTCCTCAACCGCAGTAGCTCTTTATCTTCTTCCTTCTCAGAGGTCGATTCAGCAGTTTCAGTGACCTCCATGGTTAGTCTTTGTATTGCAGGTTCTAATCCTGAGATGGATTCTTGTGGGCCAGTCTCAGGAGTTCTAAACCTGGGTTCCAGGGATGGCTCCATCTCGGTTGTGGAGCTAATCAGCTCCATCAGACCGCCTGCCTCCACAGTTAAGCTTCCGGCCACTGCTTCCACAGCAAGACAGGAGTAGAAGTGAGTGCTTCAGGTGGATAAGCTTCGACGCTCTCAACCTGGTTTGGATCGTTTGACTATGGCTTCGTGTTCTTTACAATCATAAGCTCGGGTCCAAATCAGGGTCTCCATCTCGCAAATAAGTTCGGGCAAATCTAAATTTTCAGAAGTTATAGGTATAGCTCAGGAGATGGGATTGGATTCGGAATTAGAATTGGCTCTGCATCATCTGGAATTAAATAAGTTTCGGGGTCTTGATTTCATATTAAATCTGCATATGGAATTAGAACCGGGCTACCCTATGATCGTGATTTTCTCATCATTAGGTGGTGAGAAACCACGCCTTATGACGAAAGAAAGGGGAGCTTACGCCCGATCAAGACACCAGTCTGCCCTCTAATAGAGGGTGCTACGGAAGAAATTAGGCACTGAACTGAGGTTTAGCAGTGCTTATCACTCAGGACGGCCAGACTCCAGTCGTCGGGTTTACTGGAAGACTTGCTGAGGAGCTTAGTGCAAGGGAGACCGAGCAAGTGGGAATAAGTTCTTCCAACTGAAGACTTTGCCTATAAAAACGATGTGAATCAGCCTATGTTAAGTAAGGAGGGAAGTAACTATTCGAAGTGGTGTATGCTAAGAGGACTAACAATAAGGGGGAAGCGCAGCGATCAAAGCTTTGGTTTAGTTTAAACGAAAGAAGAGATCTTTCTAGCGATTCAGTTCCTAGAGGGTTCCAAACCGAGCCTTCCAATATGAGAGCGAGACAAGCAAGCCTGAACCCATCCAATGAAGTCAATCAATGAATTGCTACGATCAATATCCGAACAACACCTTTACTTTGAATCTAGATGATGGGGTGACCCCCTTTCCCGCGCGATTTGATCTCTCTCCCATTTGTCGAGTCGAGCTATCACCCCGATTGGAATAGATATACACAGCCCCTCTACCCCCTACTCTAGTCAGCTTTCTATCTCTTTCTCCAACCTTCGATGATCCTCCTGCAGGCAAATCATCGAAGTCAAGAAGAAGTGATGGGCCTGATCTTCCGATATCGATATCTGATCCATAAGCTAGCTCTTGGTAAAAAAAAAGAATATGCAAAACTGGGGCGCAGTAAAGAACAACTATTTTCCTCCCCTCTATAGTTCTCCCCTTACATAAAAGGGGAGTAAGAAAGCTTCTATGAGGGAGGCCGTGCGATCATACCACTATTCTACGTGGGCCTTAATCTGCGCATATGAAGAAATAAAAACATGTTAAAAAAACCTCTTGAAATGCCCGTTTTGTCTACTTAACATATGGGACAAGCTATATACCGGCTTGGAGCTTTCTTCACCAGTTCCCATAGCCTTTTCTCTTCCATTTAGACAAGGGGATTTGATTTGTCTTAGCGCGTATGTTAAGCCTAGGCCTACTACTCTTTCTGGGCTGATAATTAAGGGAAAATGAAATGGAGATGGAAATTGTTTGCTCTTAATTTGAAATCCTTTCCATGCTGGAGCATCGGGAAGTTTCAGTTTTATTTTCCCTCTCTCTTTCAAGCGCTGCTGCTGCTCAAGATTCTCTCCCATAATTTTAGCCGAATCCGAAAATCCTAGAATAGAAGAGAAAAATCTACTTTCATCAAACCGATTAAAACTGCCCTTTCTGTTTATGTTCTTCACTATATCTAAGAAAGATACACTCCAACGATTTTCTTTTGAGAAAACTTGTTTTTTTGTGAAGCCTCAATATGAGGAAAACAAAGACATCCAAAGGCTTTAAAATAGGAAAAGTTTGGAATCTTTTGAAAAAACTTTTGATGAGGGGAGTCACCAGCAATAGTCGACGAAGGCAATATTTTTTATGCACTGATTTCTTAAACGCTTTGGCCCATAGGTACTGAGGAACTTAGCTTGCATCAGTTTTTAGCAGTCTAAGTGATGTGCCTTTTTTTAAGGGAGGCAAGCAAGCCACTGATCATTAACTTAATCGAAACTTGTTCCATTTTGGCACTTATGGTTATACTTATCACCTACTAAATCTCTTTACGTTCCCCAACACAAATGCAAAAAAACACAATGCAACTTTGCTGAAAAATGAATGTGGTATAAAAAAAATTGGGGGTGGTGCTTATGGCGCACGGAGTGGCAGTGACTCGCGCAAGTCGAGTGAGAAGGAGGACTTTCTCTCTCTCGCCCGACTCGCCCCCCCATCTAATCTAGTAAGGCTTTGACAGCGAAAGTAGGGAAGAAAGAAAGAACCTCGAAAAAACCCGGCTCTAGCTACCTTTAGCGGCTGTAGGGATCGCTCCCTGTGATCTCAGTCGGTTCGGCTGCGACTGAGCCGTCTCTTCAACTTCTTTACCCGCGGACTCCGGAACACATTCGGTAGGCTGTGTTCCTTCGACACTCTGTTCGGCAGCCTTTTCTGGATCACCAGCCGACTCAGAACCAACTTCAGTAATAGTAAATTGCTCGGCAGAAGGCTTTGACATGATCAGTGCCTCAGCCCCTATTGCGTAAGGGGGGAAGACCTATTCTTGAACTTCTTCAGCTTGGACTGGTAGTGAAATTCAAAGGATCGCTGCCAAAGGAGGGATGACAGCAGCCCGCTGTAAGCCGGAAGTGAACTCGGGAGGAGAAGGAGGAGCGTCGGGATTCTAGTTGCCCCTCATCCCATGACGAAATGTGGAGATCATTTCTTTGTCGGACGAAATCGATTCGACCGGTTGCTCGGCTGCTTTTTTCCTTTCTCCTTATCCTTGGGGTCCGCTGGAGCTTCCTTCGCCTTCGTCTTCAGTTCTGTATTTCAAAGCGGCAAGAAAAAAAGAAGGAAATACGAATGGATTGCATTCGATAATAAGTATACCAGTATAAATTCTAAAGAGAGCCTGAACGGGCCTCCCGAAAGTTGGCTCAAGAGAGTTATTTACGGCCCTCTCATACATAGCCATATCTCCTCCTCTACTTTTTTTTAAGAATGAGGCACCAAGCATGTTACTTATCTTGTTAAACAAAGCCAGGGGTTCTGAATAACAATACTAGCAATGCGCCATCTGGGGGCAGCAACAGGCAGTTTTGCAAATGAACAAGCCTTACTAGATGCAAGGCAAAGTACCAGCACAACTGTTTCTCTTTCTACTGTTTCTTTCTATGTGGGATTAAGTTAAGCATTTCCCTACTCTGGACTGGCACAGGCTCCGACCTCATCATATCCAATATAGTTTTAGGGGACTCACCTACTTGTACTTTTCGATTTCTTGTTAGGGAGCCCAAACATTTTGTATTCGAACTAAACAGCAGAGGGGCTAGATGCTACCCTCGCTCAACTCGAGACCACATTCTGGTTTATTTTCTCTAAAGTGATAACATGAGGAGCGTTTACGTCACTCGGAAGTCCAGTTGAAATTCTAAGGCTTCGGCGACTTGTCAATCTGGATTCAATCAAAAATATGGTGATGTGACAACTTGTTAGTCCGTTTTGGTACCTCTTTTTCACGCAAAGCGTAAGGCAAGGTTGTAGCATTCCTTGGTGATATAGTTGAGCTCTAAAGTAGCAGATCTCAAGCAGTGCCTCCTCGTTGTAGCATTCTCAGATGGATACACGAGTTGATCCCATAGAGAGAGAGGATAGTTCCAAAGGGGCTCGGCTGTTAAAGAAAGAGTTATACTAAGCCGTAGTTGACCAACCTAAAGCAGCTTATGACCCCCAATTAATTATATTCTCTTTTGGGCCGGTGAATCAGAGGGCTTTAAAAGAATGACGTAGGTAGACTAGAAGGAAGAGTTTCAGGCTCAAGGCATAGTAATAACAGGAAATTGCTCTTACTTCCCGAAGGGATGTTCTGAAAGAAAGGCAGCTTTTTCTTAGCCTAAGTGAAACCATATGGGGTAAAGTCCCATAAATCTATCTCTTCTCTTCCTTAACTAGCTTCTTTGTTTGCGGCCAGGGAATCATAAACCAACTCTGCTTGAGTCATCAGAGGAGCTATTCCTGCATTTGTTGACTCTCGAGCTTCACGCAAACACAATGGCGTCAGTGCGAAGTAAAACACATCACATCAGCAAGGGATTGGGGGCAGGAGAATAGCATAACATAATAAAGTTCAATCCTGTTTAGGAAGATCGCAGCCATAAAGGGGAAGATCTTATCTTGACGGAATTAGATTCAATTGCGAAGAATAGCTAGAAGGGAGGAATGAGGGCAGCTTGACTTTCTGGCGTGACTGCTTTCTTTTTCTAGATGGGATCGATCCCAGACCTAGCCGCTTTGAAATTTAGCTCTTCCGCTTCGTGTCGTGGATCTCTTCAAAAGCAGTTTCCCACCACCCCACTCGGCAATAGGAAATCCCCTTCTCGACCAACTGATCTACGATGTTTCGTCACGCATGCAATGACAGAAGTACAGAAGCGCGTTCCCTTCGTCCTCAATGTGCGTCTACAGCTTACTCGAGTGCTTGAAATGCCATTCGGTTGAAGGCACTGGAGCTTCATCGTTGGAAGGACAAAAACCGGATCTCCGATCTGGCGGATCATTCCCTCTAACAAGCTAAACAAGAGTCCCGGAATCAGGAGCGATAGATTAATCCCTTTCTTTCTCACAGTCGCTTCAGTCGCGGCTTCCTCTGTCGAACCGTATCTGGAAGTTGAAAATGAGATTGCGTTTACACAGGGACTGTGATCGAATCCTCATACAATAGTCGTTTAACTTTCTAACCTTAATCAAGCGGCATAGCATCTGAGCATTCATTAGATTACCTATCTTTTATGCCACCTGGGCTGCCTTCCTTGCCTTACCGACTTAAAGCAGTTAATAATATCTGCCTGCCTGCCTCAATGCCTGCTGACTTACTGGCCACCTTACTGAGTTCCTAGCTCTAGTTGCCTTAAGGCTTTTCTTTTTTTCAGAACCTTATTACTTTTGAGCTGCCCTTTCGCCTGAGGCTTTCGGTTTCAGCCTAATAATAAAAAGCCCTTTTCTATTTCACCAACAGGTCCTATTCCGACAACACTGAAAAAGGCTCCGTCTCTTTCTCTTTTTCATGTGCAGGGGATTCTTCTAGTCTAGCAGCCTAGCCGGCAATAAAGGAAAGATTCAGCATGTTCAGCCCTTGTCCGATTCTGATTCAACATTCATGGGGCATAAAGCAGATGTGGCATTTCTTTCTTCTATAAGATGATACCTCGGAAGACTTTTTTAAGCTAAGGCCTTCGTGCCCAGATGCGAAGATTGGGCCTCAATCCATTTTCCCTTAATAAAAAATCGTGACATTTGACCTCGTTGGTTTGGGCATAAAGGCCTTTTTCCTTTTGGATGCCAAGATCTTAACTTATTTAGATTTAGCTGCGGGAAATCAGTGACCTTTCACCGCTTCTTCTCATCTTTGTTACTTTGCGGATTCTATTCCTATTGATTCACCCTCTTAAACAGGGCATTCCGATGCATCTTCACTAGTTGCCTTTCAATCAAAGGCCGTCTTCTCTTCCGAAAGCCCTTCTTATTCTAGAGATGAATGTGCAGCTGACTAGGTCCCGAAATGGGGCATTCTGTCAAAGAACTTATAAGAAAGTGCCACAGCATGAATCCGTTCCTGCGTCAGCTATCCCCGGACTTGGGATATTACCACCACATCGCAGGGAAGGAATAATTCTTCTTTCGACGATCCCGGAAGATTGATTATTACGGAATGAATGAGCAATCCGGAACGGATAACTATTCTAGGGGAATAAGGCAAGTGCCCAAATCTCGGACATCAAGCAATGGAATCGAATTGGGTTTCTGGCGGGCTCAGACCGGCAGTTGGTTTTTGGTTACGTGATATCGGCCTTTGGGGGTGGGATCTTGGTCTCAAGCCACCCTCCTGCGAATAAAGGCTCGAAGCGAGAGTATAGTGGGCGGCCTCTCACGAATGGCTTTCGGAGGGCAAGTGTGACCTTCGGAGTGGAGGAAACATTGTGTTGCCTGGGTCTTGGAGTAGGCCCCTTTGTCCGTCAGACAGTAAGTGGTAGGCACGCCTCGCCCCAGGCAGCAATCCGCGGACCCATAGGAGGTAGATAGGAGGAGGGTCTGTGAATGCGGTAGACGGTAGACCTCTCGAAGACTCAGCTTTCAAAATGACAGTCGGCTTTATTGATATTTGGAATTTTAAGAGAACGCGAAGTCTAAGATCATCGAAGGTGGGTTCGGCTTCCTTTTATATAAAAGTTCCTTTAGAAAAGGAATCGAATGGGGCCCGAACCTAGCAGCATTCAGAAGGTCATACTGCTGGTGGAAGTTGCACAGCGAAAGGCAGTATGACACGATCCTTAGAGTTATATAGTTGCTTATTGTGGGAGATGAGTTCTCCGTTCCTCTAATTGATCGGGATTGTTACCGACGTTGGATCTTTTTCGACCAGATTACTAGTGAACAGGTAACCATAATGACGCGCAGAAAGCACATTCTTTCTAGCATGCGATGTCTTCGGTATTGGCATCTTTCCCGGGAGAACTAAAGCAACCTCTATCTATTAACGACCACTTGGGAATCGCTAGCTCGCATACGCTAGTTCGTTCGTACGCCCTGCTCGATCTACAGCTAGGGAAGTGAAAGGAGGCAAGAACTTGCTCGGCATGTGACTTCTACGCGAAACGCAAGGAAAGATCTCTCTCTTTAATACGAACGATATTCCCTCTCCCCGAGAGTCAGTCGTAGATGGTTCCAACACCTTCCGAAGAACCTCTCAGACCAACACTCAAAGCAATCAAGATCTTTATTTGCCGTCTCAGTCTTAGTCGACTCAAGGCCACCAAAGCCCTTTTGCTAATCACACGAGCTTTCAGGGAAAACCCCATCCTTACGGGTCTCGTCCCTATCTTAAGCCGTCTCTATTCGTAATAAGGGGGTTGACTGATCAACACTTTATCTCACATTCATGGATTCAGGGCATGGGAATCTCGGGAAAGTAATCCTATTCTAAGTCATTCCTCGGCGAAGAAAATGGATCTCTTTAGTGTGATCCGTGGGCAAGAACTCTTCAGCAACCTATGAAGAAAGCATCAGCAGCTCCCTGAGAAACTCTTTCAACGGGTGAAAGCACGCACCGGAAGAAGAACAGAAGTTGTTTCATCCGGCATGGAGCACCCGATCCCTCTCTTTCTCTTTTCCTTTAGCATAGCAAGGCTACGTGGTCTTATATCCAACAGCGCTTACTCTCGTTGCGGTTATTGCATCAAGCACGGGTTACGAAAGCAAGGGATTGAGCGTTATCGAAAGCCGTTGCGCTAACGCGCTGGAGTTTTCTTGCTGGGTGAGGGAAGAGTGAATCAGTGCATAGCTTTAACCGGCCGAGGATAGGAAGTCGTTCCAACTGAAGAGACAGCGCTAAGAGTGATTTATATTGATTGAGACCTAGCCTCGGGGCACTGAACTGTGGCACAGAACCGCCTTTCTAGGTATGGGACTAAATATAGAGCTCTAAGCGTTGATCACATCGCTTTCAACCCTTCGGGCTATCGTTGCGCTCGACCAGAGATTCCTCCCCTTACTGCTAGGTGAGGGTCCGAAGGAGGCTCATCTACAGCAACTATTATAGCACAACGACAAGCAAAGGGTCACCCAGACCTGAGCTTCATCTGATCGTCCACACATTCCGTACTACGTCCGTTAACCAATCGGGAGAATTCTCTAATGTACTTTGCTTCTAAAAGCTTGTCAACTTCTCTCCAGAGAATCTTTGCAGACGTCGTTGGCATAGTCCATTCCATCCTCATAGTCAAGGAAATGCAGCCTTCTTGATAGCTTCCGACCTACATCAACGATAGACAAGACTTTAACTATGCTTCTCAGACGACTGGAGTGCCACAGGAAAACCCACTTTAGAACCTGTTCGCCGGGTCCGGCACATGAGATAGAAGCTTTGAAGCAAGGAAAACAGCATCTGAGAAAATTTTGTATTTGAAAGTCTAGGTATGACGATAGACTTTACGCAGTTGAAAATCATATTTCTTTCAAAGTATGGATTGTGAGTAGCTTCCAAAGCCCCTTTGGTTGGGGTGAATAAAATACAGGATTTTATATCATCCCTGCTCCTCTTTGTCTTTCTTCGACGTCAGAGAGTTTGATCGATGAACCTATTCCTCTGTTGGTGCCTATCCGCCTAGTGAAGTGTCTGCAGAAGCCCTGGTGGAATAATATAATAGTAGTACTCCGATTGCCTAGCGGAACCCTCCTCTTCTCAATGGAGATCCATTCACCCTGTCTTTATTATATTATCATTCTAGGCTAGGGGGAAGAGTTCCACTTTCATGCAAGGCTTATTGACGATGATGTTCGAAATCGCTCTGTGTCTATCTTGGCTAACATGCCTTTGAGAAAGAGAGTCCTTGGTTATTCTTATACCGTTCTATGCCCTTGCTTCACTCGCTTAAGAGAACAAGAATCTTTGCTCTTTCCAGACTGCTGACTAACATTCAGCTTGTGTTCCGTAGATTAGCTTCTTTCTCCTTCTCGATTTTTACTATTGGGATAACTTTCTTAGTAAAGAATCTTTCCCATAGGAATACCCCAGACACTAGTAAAGACGCTAAGCCCCTTTCTCTTCCTTATTCTAGGAAATTTCGAGTTAGCGCTCCGGGGATTCGGCTTAGCTTACTCAGTTTCCTGCCCAATGGTTTAATAAAGAGCTTAGCTTAGAAAAGGAGTTGGTCTTAAAGACCGAAAAGAATTCATTCTAACTAGTAGCCACTCATTACACACAAGAAAGAGTGTAGGTTTCAGTCTACGCCCACCGAAAGTCGGATATCACTGTCTTCCCTGCTTTCCTCGGGCATGAGAAATTACTCAGGGACTTTCCATGGATAGGAGTGAAACGGAGGCACAGTCCATTGTTCTCTATCAATTTCTTCGTTTTCTGACTCCCTACGTTGATTTGCTTTTTTAAGTGCCAAATAAGACATTCTAGAAGCCTCTGGTGAATTGGTTGGTGATCAGCCTATCTTATATGCTTTCTTATGCCTTTGGAGTGCCTAAAGCCAAGTGAACGAAGTGGCCGGTAAGGTGAACATGGGAAAGAAGAATCAAGTCTATATATGGCTTGTTGAAGTAAACATGTGGACTCTTCTTCCACCCTTTGTTTTGGAATATCACTTTGGAAAATGATGTTGGACTATTTAGCTTGTTTTCTTTTCTTTCTCTTGTATGTCTTAGTGGAATTCCCCCTTTGTGATGCAAGCATCTTAGACGACGAAGGAGCGGAGAGGTTGCCTCCATTCTTTCTAACCATACCCAATCGAAAAAGGATCCGGCATCGAGAAAAGAAAGATTTATTTTCTCCTAGGAAAATGAACAGTGGGTGTGATGGCACTGGATTGAATGTAACCCCCCGTGGATGAAATTCAATGACTCCGTGCGTTCATAAACAAGTCTGAATTCACCGAGCTTGACCTATATGGACGACTCTATTATATTATATATTATGATATGAAAAAATGAGGGGCGGCTCATGGGTCAATGTAGAGCGCTCTTTACAGAAATAGATACACCCCTTCTCATTGAAAAACATCCCCTCTCACTCGTTGAAGGGAAGGAAGGTACTTCTCGTGCGTGCAGAAACATCTTAAAAGTGTGAGCATTACTCAAAGGCCTGATCTCTTTTGTTCAGTTTCGATTTCCTTCTTGCTGAGTGCCCAAACCAAACATGATGATACCAATCCGGCACTGATCCATTAACAAAGTTCCAATTGAACTTAAAACTAAATAGTAAAATGGTGCGGTCAGTCAAAACTAATATGTATTACGACGAAGACACTCGTCAGTACAAAGTCAGCAGCTACGTCGACTTAAATCCTATCTCGAGTGTGGATAGCTATCCTCTCCTAAGGACATTACATTACTCGTTAACATCATTGTCAAGCTTCTTTGAACCAGAATTGGATATCGAAAAGGGTGATCAGCAAAGGAAAAGTGATCCTCGCGCACATGAGAAGCAGGTTCATCACGACACAAGGCTTTCAAAAACAAATCAAAAAAGAAACAAATAAAGAGAGGGGCCTATACAAGATAGATTGCAACTATGTACCTAGTTGTACTGGATCGTGAGCAAGGCCGATAAAGGGCGGAAATGCCCGAAAGAGCAGAATATTCAGCGGTGGGGTCAAAGCATAGGGAGAAGAAGCTCTTCAAACAACTCTTTTTCTCTGGCCAAAGTAGTATATAGAATGGCGTACCTGGCAAAAGCCATAGGGGGGTGGTCGCAACCAATTTGCTTCACTAATGTAGGTAGCCCGCCATTAATGCTTTCACGCTGTGGTCTACCCGGTCTTACTAGTAATGAGGCTTGCGATAGGTGGCTCCCGGATGCATCCATATCGGCTTACGCTCTTCTCTTACTATCCGGAGAAATTGCTTCTCCCTATGCGTTTCGCGTAGAAGGAAGAGGCTTAGTTAAGGTAATAAAGGCTGTAAAAGGCGAGATAGCTGCCTTCTTTCCATGCTCCGAGATGAGTTGACTTTCGAGTAGTCGATGATTCTAGACAGGATTCTCCTATAGGTAAATCCTTGTCTTTGTTCTTTCTTCAATGCTTGAGGGACTTCTTTCTTTCAATGTCAATGCTTCGGGTTCTACTAGACACACAGCGAGAAGTCGTTCTGCTCTGTTCAGCTATCCCTAACACACTAGACCAAGCAAACCATCTAAGACCGAACCGTCTAACCTAGCTAGATCTGAGCTACCTGGATCCGTTTGTCAGTAAGTAATGGAGTAAGGGTTCCGGGCATAGTGCCTTATGGCAGGGCGCAGGTCGCTCATCTTTCATCTCCGACATAGGTCGATCTCGTACCTCACTCATCCTTAGCTTCGTCCCTTTCATCACCCACAAATAAATGCCCGCTTGATTGAACTTACCTTTCTTGGAAGCGTTAATAAGACGGGGTTGTTTTCTTTTTTATAAGTTGTTTTTCAACTGTACTGACTTAGACCACAGCAGACGTGGCTTAGGCCTCCTTCCTCTCAAGTGAGACCCGTACCAACCATAGGATATCTCATAACAGAGTAGAAATACGCTACGCACCTTCTTTTTAATTCACTCCTCACTCCAGGAAGTGAGCTACTAGAATATGAACTCTATATATATATATATATGAACTCTATTAGAAGTGAATTCCAGGGCGTAGAAGAAAGCTAAGAATGAAGATTTCATTGACCTACGGGTAAAGCACACGGGCAGGGCTTTGAAGCCTCCTTCACTGAAACTTTAAGACTCTCTTAAAGGCTAGAGGCAAGCCTCTACTTAGTTGGCACTTCACTCCCGACCAAAACTAACGCACTGTAGCATGAGAGTCACAGGGGGTTAAGCTGAATCAGTCTCTATACCCGTCGAAGAGATGGATCCTCTGGACACCGAAGTTCGGGCGGATCTCCGTCTCATTTCAATGAGTTTTGGCCTCGACAAGCCCGGAACGTAAGTCAATAAATGAACGGGGGGATGAACTTACTTTTAATACAAGATAATATGTTTGAAACCTCCTGCCATAAGGAAGGGGAGATCCGTAGTAAGAGTCGACTCCTTCGGCGCCTTGCTATTCTCTCAGATTCTCTCCTGAAGTGACGTCTTTCAGTACTGGGACTCAAGTAAAGTAGTTGAGAGAAGTGATCTTTGTCAGGTGCCGTTAGTGAAGTTCCTTTTGTCCTATATAGATATAGGTTCGCTCTAAAGATCTGTGGAAAAAGTCAATAAGCGAGGAGGTCTGTTGGCACTGCACAGAGAAGAGTCACTTGCGGTAGTTTCGGGTTCAAAGAAAGATTCCCCTTTTCGTATGCTCGGCAGGTCAGTTCGGTACTAGCGGATCAGAAAGATAAGCCAGGTCAGCTGCGGCTTCCAGTACCAGGACACTAAATGGGTTTTGAGATCATAGAGAGGGGACGAAGTAGAGCTGCAAGGATAGGTGACGTGAGGAGAGAGAGTGCCTCTTGTGACAGACAGCCTTAGAAGCAGATTCCTATCCTTGTTGTAGGAAGCTTTGCAGCGGCAACCAATGATATAGGAGTAATACCTGAGGCAAGTCACTAAGCGAATAGAGCAGTTAGCGAGGAGTTCAACATTTATTCTGGGATGTAGCTCCGGGTTATAACAAACAAAGAAAGATAAGAATATAAAGGCACCGCGCGTACGCTAGAAAGACGTATAGGCAAGCCTTTCTTTAAAATCATATGGATCGCTTTTCGTGATTTTCCTTTCCATAGGCATAGGCTTTCCTTTACGAGTAGACGGTGACTTTTTATCCCTGTGATCTTGAAGAAGGTGTACCGTACAGTCTGGTTCAGTCGCAAAAAAGTATGTAGAGTGAGAATGAAGTCTAAGTCGAATAAGCCTAATTGAGATTAGTTCATCTACCTTCTTCCCCTCGCTTTCTGACTCTTCAACTTGAGATAAGATGCATTGATTTTTTGCTTTCCCGGAAGGAAGAGAAGAACTGGATCACGTAGGCGAGCGAAGGGCAGTCTCATTCACATGGCAGGATCCTGGATCTCGGTTCGCTCTTTCTGACTCGCACAGTGATAAATTTAGTCTTTTTGATCGACTCAACAAGCCGGGACTACCATCTTGAATTCTCTTCTTGGGACCAATTCCTCAGTGGTTTTCAGAAGCCCAGTAGGTAGTAGTTCGATCCAAGACAACTCTCAGGCAACCGTCATTGAGAAGGTCAACAGGAAGGTCGAAAAGAAGATCTCGTCCACGAAGGACAGTCCAATTCCGATCTTGTTTTGTATGGTCCATTACTCATAGAAAGCCACCAGATTGATGTTAAGGACTCATGTATTCCTTCTTTGACAGCAAGCCATAATGGGAGAAAAAATGTCTCAATCAAGTCCAAGCGAGTACCTGACTCAGGCTCGGAGACCGGAAAGGCTATAAAGTTGGCACGGAATATTGAAAGATGGGATCAAAGTCGGAGTAGTAGCCTTTTTTTCCTGTATACTTTAGAGTCATCATATGAGCAAGTCTCAGGCCAGAGTCCCCGTTTGAAGTGGTCAGCAGCCCGGTGGTGCTAGTCCCGGTCCTGCCACTTCTTCCTCAGATGCTTTGACCGCCGTCTATACCTTTTATTGCTTTGCTCCTGCGACCGGCCCCCGCGCTAATGGTGATCCCAAGGCCCCATAATCCGGTGCAATATATCATGCTGAAAGCCAGGGGAATGTGAGGAATGTCTCAAAGTTGAGAGTCTCAAACCACCAAAACAGCAATGCTTCATAGCTTGCCTCTGGGTGGGTCAAGCTTAACACTGATGGCAGCTCGCGAGGAAATCCAGGTGAAGCAACAGGTGGGGGACTCATTCGAGATGAAACAGGCAAATGGCTAGTTCAATCGCTCTGAGGAAGTACTAACACTTGAATCAGAATCTCAAATAGGCCTTCTTTTTATGGTAAGCGGTCTGCCCTTCAAATAGGGCAATTCGTAATGCTCTCTTCCTTCCCTCTTCTGCTCTTCCTGTCCCTTTCAATTGGAGTGCTCCTGGTTGAAGGTGAGTTCTTTGATCAAGACGTACCCCAGTAGGGAGGGGGACAGACTGTACTGTCAGGTAAGAAGACTCGATAACCTCTAGAAGCCCGGTAAGGGAATCAAACTAATCGCTAGAACCGGACGATCACTTTACCTGAAAAGCGCTTGCTTGGGCAAAGGTCGACAGCAGCTATTCCTGCAAGAAGCTTTGATAGAGGATGGTCGTAGATCAGCTTTTCTTGTTTGAATTTGAAGGGGAGTTCTAGTATCAATAGTAGTGGAGTCTACGGATCCCTTTCTTTACTTATCCAAGCTTTTTCGTGCTGTGTCCCTTAGCATTGATTTGAGTGCGGGTCATTTTACTTTCCCGAGTTCGATGCCTGCAGGGCCTATGAACACTCTTACTATATGATACTGGGTACTTTACTACCAGCCTTGAAGTGGATTCCCTATCTTCAAATAGCGTATATAAGAGAAAGAGAGACCTTCCTTGCCATACCTATCAAGGCTTGCCGTCAGTGACAGAGATCAGACTTCTTTAGCAGATAGGAAGAAGAATGGAAATCCTCTATTGTCAGTCTCTATTTTATTCTCAGTTGGTGCTTGCACTGAACTGCTTCCCTTCCACAAAGAAAGAAAAAGAAAACTTCTAAAATAGAATAAAAAAAAACCCTCGATAGGGATATGTCCCCACTTCTTCAAGAAGAGCATAGCTTCTAAGCGCTTCCCTCTCCGAAGAGGGGACTCCCAGCCAACATCAAGATTCGTTGAAACGTACCTTTATGCAAACCTATTCGCGACCCTTGCCCCTTTCTTTTCTTATTGGACTCGAACCGTCCATTCTCGCGCTAACATGTAGCGGATACTATGTACAATGGATGCGTTTGGGTTTGACTCATCACAACCCTTCTCAATAAGCTCAGCCACTGATTTTGAATCGACTTCAAGAATGATCTTCCTTAGCCCCAGGTTCCACACAAAAATTCAAAACCTGTGAATAAACCCCAAAGTTCAGCTCTAGTCGATGAGCAGGTACCAATCAATCATGTACGTAAACCCAGCTCCTGTGGAATCTCTAACCAAACCACCAGCTCCTGCTAACCCCACCGAAGACTTGTAGGCACCATCGGAGTTCAGTTTAACCCAATCCGTAGGGGGGAGGTTCCTACCCAATAAGCTTTTCAACTCTACTTCGTTTAGTTACTCCCACAGATGCACTCTGCATGATCTCTCGTGCCCGGTGAAGAATGCTCAAGGTCACCTTCCACCCGAAACGAATTCTCAAATATATACTAGTTTCGCCAATTCCAGATCATCCAACTCGCTACCCCGAACAATATTTGCCACTCAACTTAGAGGGCGCACTTGCCCTATGAAAGGGAGCTTTTTCTTACCCAGTTGGAGAATTTAGTTGATCGAAACTCTATAGGCATGGCCGTGAGGGTCGTTTTAATAAGTTCGGCCAGCTAACCAAAGCCATTTGTTTGCCCAGAAGCAGAGAGATATCCGGCCTTCGATGGTTAAGTGAAGGGTGAAGGGTAAGCCTCTAAAGCCAATGGGATGGGAGTTATCCTCCTTTGGGTTTTCCTGCTCTTCTTTAAGATATATCTTTCTTCCCTTTGACTTCTAGCCTAAATAAACCGCTAAGGAGGTGAGAAAGTCTCTTCCAAAAAGTGATTTTAGACAAGCCGGCAAGGGATCTTTTTATCTTAGGAAAGCCAGTAGGAATTCTGTTATGTTACACCCTGCTCCATTACCAGTTGGGGTTTCTCTTGAGGATTCTTTTTCTTACATCCCGCCTAGTGCCCTTTCTTTTCAAGCCCCTTTTTCATTACTTGACAGTCTAAAGTCTATAGGGAAAAAAGGACAATTTTAGTCCTAAAGGCCTACGCATTTCTGTCCGATCAAAGAAGGTCCCTTCCATATGCTCTTCCTGGGGTTTTAGTTGGAATGGCAGCTGACATCTATCTAGTTTCAGTTCTAAGGCAGCCTTACGAGCTAGTTTAAATTTGAGTTGCCAGACATGCATCTCCTTCCAGTCTTTTGCCCTTCGAGTCACTTGAAGTTTTTTTCCTTTGTTTGCCTCTTGCCTTCAGCTTTCCTCAAGTTAGCTTCTGCTATTTCAAGAGCTTGCTGAGCTTCTTGTGGATCAATGTCACTACCTTTCTCCGCATCATTTACTAAAGCAAGGACGTGAAACTATCCCGGACCAAGCCTTTGTCAAATCACTCAAAACCAGCCTCCCTCCCTCCTCATTCAGGTGAGAAAAGGCCTTGCTTTCCGCTGGCCTTATTAGTAGTAAGACTGACGATCTACCCGTCTCCGAGGGGGTAGACCCGCCGGCAACTCATCTGGCAAAACATCAGCGAACTTTTTCTTAAGCAGCGCTATGCTTCATCCTTAACGTCAACGGTTCTAGCCTCCTGAACCGTCATAATCGACTTAACGGCGGGCCTATTCTGCCATTTTTTCCGATTTGGCTCTTTCGGCTGTTTTACTCATTTCTTGGATTACCAGGGCATAACACTCCCCGGTCCACCACGTGCATAAAAGAAACTCATGGATAGGCAAAAGAAAAGCGTGACCTTTTTCCTGGCCAAACTCTGTTACAGGGGTAAAGGATGTAATCCCGATTTCTCTAAACCGGTACTTGTTCTCCCGGCCCTCATACATCGTTCCAACCTCGTCACAGCCTTACAAGCAAGAAGTGACAAATTTCCATAGGGGCCTTCCTGCCGAAATCGAAGCTCGGCGAAGGAGATTACACTATTTATGAAGAAAGCGCGTTCCGGAGCGATAGGCCTTTCTTTTCCTAAAGGAAATGGGCAACTTTAGTACTTTAGTACTCGGGAACCTCGGCTAGGAATTGACGAGGCTTTGCCGGCGCGTCCTTTGTGGTACGATTTCGGGGGAGGCAGGAACTCATTCTAAGCTAGTCAATGCCTTGAGGGCAAGGGGAAGGAATGAGAGATCCATCCAGTTCATCTGAATTACTAATATATCAATGACTTTTGAATAAGCCAATAAGAACCATTCCATTTATTAGTCCTCGATCAACAAATAGAAAAGGTATCCTCCCACGGAGCGATAAGAAGCACAGTATCAAGCTGAAGGAACAAAGAAAAAATCATTCCTTGCTGTGGAATTTCATTTAAAGTTGAAAAGCATAAATTTAAATAATAAGGAAATGCACCTTCCCCGATTAGAAGGTTACGGGACTCTTTTTCATACGCAATTTCCTACGATAGGGTAGGGAGGAATGGAATGAGAGACTACGAAAGTGAGTCAAACCCACAGAAGGAAAGAACTCAATCTAATCACTCCAGGAAAACACCAAGCCTAGATAGCTACCTGACTTAGTCGATCAAAGCCGTAGACCTTAGAGTGCTAGAGGTAGCCTTCTGTCTCCCTTCCTGGTCCTATCTTTCCTGCTACTTCCTTGCTTAAAGGCAGAGAGTCTCGGGCTTCTTTGTTTTATCGAGCTGTTTGATCGTTCCTTTAGTAGCCAGTGTAAGGAATTAGTATTGGACAGAACCGACATCGAAAGAAAGAACAAGAGGAAAGGTCGTAAGAGCAACTCTCACAGCAAAAGCAAACTGGAAGCATTTGCCTAACAGGATAAGGGAAAGAGGAGTGAAGCGGGTGAGGAACTTTAGAAGGAACTCGACTGAAAGAAGAGGAGCGCAAACGAATCCGTCATAGTCACCCGAAGTAGTAGGTCCATTTTCTGATTCAGCTGTGTCTGCTGTGCCTGAATGTGCCCTATCTGGACCAAGTGACAAAGCAGCAGATAAGGAAGAGGGCAATGCGCCGGACTGACTTACTAAGCCGCTTACCTAACTTCCGAAACAGGCTAACCCGCCTTCTTTCTTTTCGGGCGTACGTACTTCTTCCTCCTATTCTCCTTCGATACGTGCCTGCGCTACTGCAACAGCTAGAGATAATGGCCTAAAAGCAGTACGGATTCGGACATGGGAGCATTAGGAAAATTCTTTCTAGCTTATATGATTCACATGTGAGTCACTCCTTTAATAAGGTAGTTGGCTTACTTCCTTCTTAGAGGACAGGTAGTTAACTAATTGCTCTTCTTAGAGAGAAGGAGATGCTTGAACAACCTATTCTCAAACAACTTATTCTTGCTGCCTATTTTCATCGTGAGAAAGAAGAGCTAGCTTTCTCCTTATGAAGAAGATTGTCTTGGTACTTCATCTACTTCAGAGGATTAGCTTTTAGGGGCTTCAAATTGAATCTCTTCACTCGGAAAACTCAACCTTTAGGAAGAAGTTCCCATTCTAATAACTTTAGTTTAGTATAGTAGGAGTAGGAAGAGAGGCTTAACGATGGATAACATCCCCCGGCATTGGCTAGAAAGATAGGAATGATATACCCTGGTATGTGCCCTCGGACTGCTTTGCCCTAAAATCCGCAGGGGAAAATAAAAAAGTTGTGTACATGGTTCACAGGGGAGAGATTGGGCATGGGAAGCACCTAACTTTCTTTGTGGGTCACGAGAAAGGTCATCCAGCAGAGCGTTTGGAGGTAAATACGTAGGTGGCTATCAGCCGGTTGGCATGTCCCTAGTTCACCGAGGGGGGATTCCTTTGGTTAGTGGGAGGCAAGGGCATCCCGGGATGGAGTAGCTCGCGCCGATAGATCGAGGGATACTATTCAACTATAGCTGTTCACACTGTTCTATTCCCCAGGTCACAAGGGATGAGTTTCCGGGAGGTGGAGCCAGATAGCTTTACAAGTTGGGAGTTGTCCGTGACGAATTCCAATTCAGTAGCTATCAGTTCAGAGTAGATCTGTCCAGAGGTCGATTCATCTACACGTCTACATAAAAGCTTGAATTTCACAAGGTTCACGATAGGATTTTGTACCTTTTAGGGGGTTGACCTAAGCCTTGAGCTTCACTAGGGGGAGGCCAGCTATCTATGGTATCCTCGGTATGACGATGAATGTCTCTAACCTAGCTATTGCCCTGTTTTGATCCTATTCAATCGTATAGAAAGCTACTATAGACCCTAGCTATTCCGCCCTATCTTTGCCTAGAGCAAAGAAGGATGGAGGGACACCCTGAGGTAAAGACAGAAGCATAAGCACTTACACTAGATGTCCTTATCATCACTCTTTCTCGATTGAAGGCTTTAGCATTCCAATCTGATCTAGTTGCTTTTCATTCAATAATCCCGCTTTAGCCTAAGAGACTGAAAAGCTTGAAAATCCCCTTGACTCATCTAATGCTCTCCCACTGGCAGGAAGTAGAACAGAAACTGTTTGAGGGGCTCCCTTTCCTGCGCTTGCAGTTTGCAGCAGTCAAAAGATACTTCTATAAAAAAGGTAAGCCCTGCCAGCGAGTGTAGTAGTTGTTCCTCCAGTTTAGTCTAATAGGGATGGGGCGGCTATAGACTGACGATAATACATTTTTTCTCTTTCCTTTCTCTTCACCTCTTCCAAAGAATCTCCTAAGTGTGAGCATCCCGTAAGGCTATCAATTCACACAGCTTTACAACAAAACAAATTCTCATCCGCAAATAGTAGATGAGTAAGAGTAGGTATAGTTCTGCCTGCTCTAATACCAATTATCCATTGCCTTGCTCCACTGCTTTTTCTTCATACAACCAGTAAGGAAGGGTTTACTGATTCATATATGAAGGTAAGCTAGGAGCATCCATACAAAGAATCAATCGAAAGAGGCAAGTACATAGAGATTTAAGACTAAGACCGGCAGATTCATCCATAACTGACCGACGGGTGAAAAGCAAGTTTAAGACTCCGTTCCTCATTCACTTACAGGAAAGACGAGCGCTACGCACCTTCTTATTGATTAGAGCTGAAACCCGGCATTGAGATAAAGGCGAGATCTTAATAGGCCGACTTAGCTTAAAGGAATTGCGAGTGACGAGTAGGAGGGCCAACGAACGGGCTTAATCATTTCCCGTTCCATAAGGGCAGAGCTCTCTCTTCTATTGATCCCAAAAGAGCGCATTCGCTTCCTCCTCGTACATTTCTATTAGATGCTTGAATGTCGGAGAATCAACTTCCGCACATAAAATATCCACTAGATAGAGAATCGGACAAGGAAGTTCACTTATGAAGGATCCGGGACTAGATACAGGTCTCGATCTCACTGACGAAAGTCAAGGCGAGGATACTATCAAAACGCTTCTTAACTATAGCTATATAAGCTATAGTTTGATCCAATAGTTTAAAGTTTAAATAGAGGTGTGGATTCCTGCACGATCGAGATAAAGAGAACTACTTCTTAAAAAAGACAAGAGAGTCTTTTCTTTGATATGATAGACAAGCTCCTTACTCATTCCTAGAAGCAAAGAGAAGAGATGGAGAGAGACGGGCTTTCGAGGAACGCAGTAGCTTGCCGGCCTTTTGTTTTGGGTTGAGGCTCTGCTTCAACTAGGAATCGAACTTAAATAGTCCTACCTCAGTTACTGGTTCTAGAAACCTAGCTTCTGATTAGAAAGACTAGCTATCTCCTTCACTGGTAAAACCTTGCTTCCGAGCTCTAGCCCTGCTAACTCTTATTTACTTGCGACAAGAAGGAGTTCTTGGGATAGGGATAAAGTTCCTCCTCTAGCAGGGGCTAGGACTAGGAGAGCAGTTGTCAGGCTTATTCCCACGGCTAGAATCCGCAGCAGGCACGTTTGCATTCTAACCTGTATGGACTGCCTATCCCATCTCTAATTATGGTATTTTCTGACTGTAACAGTACCGATTTTTGACCTTCCCACATACCATGGAACTAGTTCAGTTCATACTCTTATTGGCTTGGAATAA
>CATIWM010175072.1:27500-66929 GCA_949671775.1 Mallotus repandus
GAAAGGGTTTGATGAACACCACCCCCTGGTTAGTGATTGGGCACCCGCTTCCTTTACGGCGTAGAATCGGCTTCCTTTAGAGGGAGAACGGAGATGAGCAACACAGTGCGTTCCAAACCAACTGAGCTTAGCGGCCGACCAAGCTGAGCAACCGGCTGGGAAGAAGTGAAGCCTCAATTTCAATGCTCGAGGAAGAAGTCCTATAGTTTACCACTTTTCTAATATATTTATATAGTAATTAGTAATAGTAGAGCTAGTCTAGCACGAATTCAGCTCACGAGCCCAAGTAAACGAAAGTGTATGAGCACTAGCGGGTGCGGAAAGCAAGAGATTATCATTATAGCCATATCCCTTATGAAGGGTTTTAGGAGAGCCATAGGGGCCTATACAAGTTTTCATTAAGAAAGAATCTCCGATGCCACTTTGATAGATCCATCAACAAACATCAAATAGAAAGATGCACAAGCTTCTATCCCTATCCTATCATGGACTGAATTCCGGGTGGCTTTCTTTAACTCATTGCGATTTCAAATTCAATATTCCGGGTTTCATTTCATACCAATGCTCGACTCCTCTATCCGCGGAACGAAAACCCAACCCCTAATATCATACCCTTATAGGGATAATTACTTTCTTCTCCACCCTATAGTTTGATTCTACTACTAGGGAAGGATTTCATTTTATCCCAACCTCGGCTTTTCTCGGGGTTACCCACTGGAAAATCACGTATCAGTTCGTTTTCTCTCTATAAATGAGTCACTCGTTTTCTCTAAAATGAGTAACTCGAAAGAGTATCGGAAATATACCAAACTCATTGATTAGAGAGAAAATCTAGTGTCCGAACCTAGTGGGGTATGGTAATGAATACAATATTCAGATATTACCATATAACAAAAAAAGAAAAGATATTCTATTCTCATAATACTTGTTCCTATGGTACAACTGAAAAACAGTAGGCCACTCACTCCCTTTAGAGTTGGTTTAACAGGCGCCTAATTTCGAGTGCGTGCTATATTATAATATATAATAAGAGAAAGGCTGCACATGAAGCTGTGGTGTGGGACTTGCTTGAGCTAGTGGCATGATACAAATCAATCGTCCTCTTCCTAGCTGCTAGATGTCTTCTTCTTTCTGATGCAACTACGGGTGGCTTTCTTTCCTTAAAGTTCTGGTAGTGTTGTAAGGTCTTAAATTTAGCTTCGTTGCAAGTTACTGCTGGCTTTATAGTTTTTCCAGGGCTTCTTACCTGGCTTACCTATATACTATACTACTATACTAGCTACTAGGAAAAGAGCCAGACGAAAGTACCAAGCATTGAATCAATCGTAGGAGAGCCACCCCTACCTAGCGCCTTCCGTCATGTACTAAACTCATCTCTTGCCAATCTTACTCTAAGGTCCTTCCTTTTTCCCTTTCCATGATTTTCCCTCTATGTGATATATCCGATGGGACTTTTCACCTTTTCACATGGACTTGGAAGGAAGGAAGAAATAGCCTGAAGGTTTCGGGAAGCCTTTGGCAGCTGCTACTGAATGTCCTGTTTTTTAATTCCCGAGAACCAATCGCTCAGCTGTGTGACACCAATGAAGTTTTCACTGTGGAGGAGGACAGGCAATCACTTCTCCGTTCCCCAACTAAATAAGAGATCTCCGGTACAGTTACCAATCCAGCAGGAAGGCAAGGCATAGAGTCAATCAAGATAGCCAGGAATTAGCTATTGGCTACAGACACGGGAAGTTACTGTACGCCCTTTAGAGTTGGGAATCACCAGAGTCAAAAAGGCACCTTAGGCACTTTATAAAGATTCTTTGGGTAGGAAGGTTTCTCAATTCGACATCGCCTGCTCCCTATCCCAATTCATGTGAAGCTTTTTCTTTCACAAGCGATTTTGTTCTGTCTGTGTGGCTATCTGAACGACTTATTCAATGAATCGTCACCTCCCTCCCAGCTTTCATTCTATGTCATCTTCTTTGACTATTTTGGCTATTGGATTAAACCGCCCATCCATCTTCGAGGAGAGATTGCCTTCATTCCTATGATATTCCCAAGACCAAGAGCAGTTCTTTCGACAGCTAGGTGAATTTTTTTTCCTCCCCTTCTCCCGGTGATGCAACTATCTATGAGGTACAAAGTCACTCGACTAAGAGGAGAGGATAGGTACCACAGGAGCTCTCAATTATGAAAGCGGGCAATCCCCCTAATAAGTAACTCCTCTCCTTGTTTACCAGGGTGGAAGATTCACGGTACCTCCTGCTTCTGCTTAAAAGTATACCACTGCTAGAACTCAAACTCTTGAAAGCAAGAAAGCCCGTAAAGTAACAACATTTCAAAGTCGGAAATCCACAGTACTTTTTTCATTCTCGTAACGGGAGTGAGTACACCGCAAGACCAGACAAGTTACTCCTTCGCCTCGCAGCGGCGGCATCTTTCTTATAAGTGAAGTAATTACCTAAGACGGCTCCTCTTATTCTAAGATAATCCAAGCAGCAGCTCCACAAGTCCGCTCGGAACCAGTCGATTCCTGAGCCATTCGTTCTCCCCTCTCGGTTGGCCTTTGCCCGCCACTAGAGTAAGTAAGAGAACAAGAGACTCTTCATGAACTTCAAGAACCGCAGATTTTTACCGGATTGTACACCTTTGTGTCTGGCTATGTAATGGATGTGCATAAAGAAGGGACGGGACATCTCTCTCCCTTTTTTTGGGGGGGGGGAGAGAGAGGGAATAAGCTGCAGCGGCACCTCACGAACTTCTTACTGGGGCAGCACCATCCTATAGCATTTTAGAGTGTTTGAATGCACTTGTTTTGTTTTCCTGCGCAGTTAAGAGAAAAATTGTCCCTAAGGAAACCACTTCTGTCTTTCTTGGATATGCTCAGTCCGGGTATAGATGCTATGACGTGAAATCCAAGAGACTCGATGTATCCTTGAATGTTCTCTTTAATGGGGTCGCCTCATATTTTCCTTAACCTATTTAATCAGCCCCGGGGGAGAGTGGTGATGGAGATGTATTGCGGCCTTTTCCTTTTCATCAACTCGAACCTCATTCTTCTGCAGTTGATGTTACGGATCAGCCTCACTCTTCAGGCCAGCATCTTCTGCCGATTGTCAGCCTGTTCAGCTGACCTCAGAGGATTCCAATCACCCGGCACAGCATGTTTATTCTCGGCGGCGATTACAGTCCGTTTCCCCAGGTAAGACTACTCCAGAAGATCAGCAGTCTAACCTAGTTGCTTCCCTGCCAGTCGCTTTCTCAGATTCTGGATCCCTCTCTCAGGTTCGTCGATCCTCTCAAGTTTCTTATCTTGTTGAAGTCTTTTTTTCTTATCTTATGTCCCCAAACCCAAAACATCGAGCTTACCTCATGTCAGTTCAATCTTCTCATGAACCTGAATTATTTGCTGAAGCCTTCAATCATTCTTGCTGGATAAATCCTATGCAGGAAGAAATCAATGCCCAGGAAAAAAAAGAATAAGACTTAGTCTCATTGCCTGCAGGGAAACAAGCCATTGGCTTTGATTTACCAAGATCAAGCATAAAGCAGATGGCTCGATAGAGAGATACAAAGCTAGATTAGTAGCTAAAGGCTTCCGTTAGGAAGTGGAGTCGAACCCCTTAAAGATAGGGAATTTGCCCCAGGTTGCTAAAAAAAAATGACCACCATTCGTGGCATTGGGTACACTTTCCTGCATGTTCTTTTGTTTCTTATTGTACAATTATCACATGGTTTCATAAAGTTGGTGTTCAAGGTGTTGAAGTTTCCTTTTATGAACCTTATCCTTCTCCCTAGAATTGTTACGAGGAGCAAAAGAGTACTTGGCTATTTTTCTGAGGAATGAGCTTGTGAATGTTGAAGATTTTATATCTAAATGGTGTTGGAAACAATATGTCATATAAACTGACTATATGTAATTTATTTGGTATGCTCATTGTTTTGTTGCAGATGGGGACTTATGCAAGAAACGGTGAGAACCCTCCAGATGGTTTTTTGTGCCCTACTGGCGGTTGGGAAGTCCTTGTAAAATATTATGTTGCAGGCAGAAGAGGCAACACAGAAGCCAGCTGTTTTATCTGCTTAAATCTATGATTTATTACCAGAATTTCATGCTAGTTAGTTCAAGCAAGAGAAGAAAGAGTTTGACTTTGACCCTTGGTGGTTGGGTTTCAATTTTTAACTAGGTTGTGTTTGGTATGAATGTAAAATATTGAATTATTTGTTATTCATTTTTAAGACCATCATATATATATACGCAAGAAAAACTTTTTAGGGCTTGTGGTGCCAAATATATAACAAAGAAAGTGGTTTTCTCACATCCAGTATTGACCTCGTGTTCTATTTTTGCACGGGTTTCAAAAATTATCTTGAAGGCGTGGTTGGTATCACAGCTTGAGCTATAGCTCGGTCGCTAATGTGTGTGCTTGTGTGGGTTTGTGTGTCTTTTCTTAATTTGTGTGGATTCTATTGAGAAACACCACTGTACAAGTACAAAACAAACATGCAGCCAAGTTTGTTACGGATCCCCCAAGGGGCGTGTCTAACTACCTCATAGATAGCATCCACAAGACACTGAATTAGCCTAGAAATGGATGCATCTTATTGCTATCTCTCATGACCCCGGTTTCACTTGAAAATTGGAAGGTCACAAACCGTCCTCTACAGTTGCAAATGTTAAAGGGTGCTAAAGCAGGACCCGTGACTATGAAAAGTGACTGCTCAATCGAAACTTGAGTCACCTTGGAGTAAGTCAAGCCACATACTCAACAACGTCTCTGTCTGAACTGTGAAATCCCTAAATCGAAACACACTAGAATAACTTCAAACACTCCGATCTGCAGATCTACGTGTATTCAAAAATTCTGGTCTTCTTCAATCAGGTTCTCAACCCAATCAGGGAACTTCCAAAGACCAAACGATTTAATCCCAAACTGGCGGAACCTTCCGAGTTTTTTTTAGAGAAAAATCACGCTGAATTTTTGCGATATTTTGAAACTTCTTATTGAAAAGCGGCGAAACCTCGAGATACTTTTCACTTGTCTTCTGCGAGTCTGAGACCTTACTTCTGCGACTACTCGACTTTTGCAAGTCCTTATCTCGACAAAATCTCCTTAAAGTCTCCTCTATCTCAGAGTCTATTCTAAAAAAAAAAGAATCCACCAACAGCCCTATAATAGATATTGAGTTACATAGTGCCCCCCCTGGTTTGGAACCGACTTTTTTTAAGTTCATATGCACGCATGCATGTGTCATCACCTCATTGGTCGGAGGTCCAAGGGGTCCATAGAAAGAAATCTTCTTATTTTTCTTTATTTATATTCTTTTTCTTAGAAGAGAGAAGGAGTAGAAACAAAGGGTACGCTCTCTAGAAGATTTGCTCGGGGCTGTTCACTTGGTCGCCTGATATCTTGAAACCTCTTTGCTTGCGGGGGCAGGAGTGGAAACGTCTGAGAGAGCGCTTCGCGAAAGAATCGTGTGGCGTGGTGAAAGGTTTCCCGTTGGGGTTTCCGGCCCCCTTGGTCTTCACCTAATTTTTGAAGAGGGGAGGTGAGTTGAGTATCAACTCTCTCTCTCTCGCGCCTTTAGCTTGTTCCTGTTCGTCTATTCGGGACGGGGCAGGCAGCCCACATACATGAAGAGAAGAAGAGAGGGGGGGTTCCTTGATATTAAGGTGTCAAGGCGGTTGAAGAAGGCCACAAGTGGAAGCAACCGATGCTTTGGTCATTCAGTTGACTCCTTGCTGCCAGTCCGTGCTTGCTGTCATGCTGGCAAAAGCAGGGGGCCGGTTTTACCTACTATTGGATTTGAACCAATGACTCTCGCCGTATGAAAGCGATACTCTAACCGCTGAGTCAAGTAGGTCAAGCTGAGTCAAGTCAGAGAAAATAAAAGAGACCCCTATAAGAGAAAGCCGCGCAACCAGAGTTCCCCAACCTATACAAGGGGGGCGGAGCGCTAAGAAAGAGAAAGCGTTATCACTATACGAAATGGAAACAGCAGCTAGCACGCTAAGATCAACTACTTGGAGAACGTGGAGCCTTTCTTTCTCGGTCGTCTGTCTTAATATAAGTGGATTCCGATTCATGCGGTCGTTCTCTACTGCATTGGTCTTTTCACTCCCCACTCTCAACCATAACAAAATGTTTCCACTATATCTCTCAGGAGTAGTCAAAGGGCGGGTCCGAGTAAGAAAAAATTCACTAAGAACTGGGGCATACAACAATGGATCAATTCATTCAACAAGATCCGTTCGGATCGGACCAGGATGAATGGGATTGGTCTGACCTCTCGCTCAGATGTAAGACTCACGCCGCCGACAGATGTCCCATGCCACGTTTCGTGAACAGCTATGCCCGAAAATGAATGAATTGTGATATAGCGCCGAATAAGCCACTGCTCTATTCCCGACTCGAAATCTATAAAGGACTTTAAGGGAGAGAAAATAGGGGGCCCTACACCATACATCCTGCTGCCTCGGGACGACTGCACGTTACATCATAGCAGCACGACCAAATAAAGGCGGAAACCCCTTGTATAGGTTGGGCGTTCCTGCGCACCCGGCATCCTGCAAGAAAAAGGAAGGCCCCTTACTATAGAACAAGCAACGGATTGAGCTGCGCGAAAGCCGTTGCTCGTTAGCGCAGTAGTTTTCAATAAGGACGTTTAGGCTTTATAAGATAGAAAGGGCTTTTTCAGCTTACTCTGCTACAGCGGACCGTTAACAGGGTGCCGCGGTTTGTGGGCGGACTTAGCGCCGTGACAAGTGGTATCAGAGCCAAAGGTTAGGCCAAGCCATGGCTAGTGGGAAGAACCCGTAGGCTAGTGCCGTCGAAGAGGCTCGATGGAGATGGTTCGAATCAAGCGAAATCAAAGGCATTCGTTGGCACCCGAGATGCTAAGGATCGAAGACTTTTTGATATGGAGCGGCTTGTCGGACTACGTCCGAGGAGACGTCGGTGAATACGGCTGCCATGTATCTTGATGGTTCAGCCAAGTTCTGGGTGGCGACGCCAAAAGACGTAAAGAAGGCGGAGCGTGAAGTGCAATTAGATCCATTTTGAAGACGAGCTTCAGGCAGAATGGAGGGTTCCTGCCCGGTTGTGGTCCGACATGTTGATGAGCCTGAAGCAAACAGGCCCCATGCCGATCTTCGCTTGGGCCGGCTCCGAGGCTCTACCCTGGCTTTTCATTGGTTCCTCCCCCAGGCCCTTTATTCGCGCGTGCATCTTCAAGCAATCGGTGGTTCATCCTCTGATGAAATTTTTGAGAGAAAGCAAGGAGAGTGGGAAAGCTAACCTACCCTTCCGTTTGCTGAATCTGACCTTCGTCCAAGAGTTCGGGCTTCTACGCGAGGAATGTGCTTTCTGACATCGAGTTTCAGCTATGCCAAGAGATTACTACTTTGATACGGTCGGTTCCATTGGTCATTTTTCAGGAGAAGCCCCGAAACTTAACTAGTCAATTGATAGGATCATTGCTAACCCATTGGCTTTTCATCGAGATCGGATAGCGCATAAGAGGGAATTTTATGAATGAGAATCTTCTCTTTCTACACTCTAGACATATCCTGCCTCTTCCTTCCTTGCCCGCCTCAGAATATTCCTTCCTTTTCGACTGGTGGGACGAAGTCGCATTGATTGAATCGGTTCTGGTCTTCGCTGAAAAAGTGAGGCTTTACTTGACGAGTAGACCTTAGTTACCCGCTTATTGGGACCTGCAAGAAGCTGAGTTTCTTTGCTTGGAAAAAGAAAAAGTAAAAGCAGCAGACCCGTAGTTCCATTATCCACCTTTAGAGAAATTTTTTAAGAAGGTTCCGTTTAACACTTCTTGGCCAAGCAGTAAGAACAGTCTGTGTTGAATCCTGTTTTGGAGAACCACTTGGCTTTTCCGAAGGCTTTTGTATGATTGAAAACGCCCCCTTTGCTCCCCACTTTGACTTTCTCTTTTCTTCTGAGATTCCTCTTTCTATTCTAATAGAAGAAATCTTGTTATGTTTCTGTCTATACGCGATTCATACTCTGTGTTCTCTTTCCTACGGCAATTGAACATGTCTTTATCTTACCGATAGGCAAAGGTGTCGGTGTGAAGTTTCTCACTCTTCATCAAAGACTAGTGGCTTGCCTTTCAAAGGCCGTATTGTAAGTCGAAGAACGAAGGATACCTTTTGGTCTGGGAGGTTATGTAAGCTGTTGGTTGTTCGATCGCAAATGGCAAAATACAGGTATTCCTGTAGCATTTTGGGTTATGGATGCTGACTTTATAGCGGGTAGTGTGGGATCCGTAGTCGGGGAGAAAATCACCCGTTTGATTGAGTACGCTAACAATAAATTTTGACCTCTTATTCTAGTGTGTGCTTCCGGGGGGGCACGCATGCAAGAAGGAAGTTTGAGCTTGATACAAATGGCAAAATCCTTCGCTGCCGCAATTGACCGCGTCTCTCTGCCTGTCTTCCTTTCTCAGGACCACACTTCATCACCAACCTCAAACTCCTGCGCTCTCCGGCGTGGCTTTCACTTTCAGTGCCTTGCTTTGCTTCCCCTCACGCACCTCTGCGTGCAGTCGTTCCATCTCCCTAGCAAAGTCATTGATATCCAAGCAGTTTTCCTCTTATCTTATTCCGGGCGGAGCCAACTCTTTTATTCCTCTGGTCTTCCATACACACAAACGGCGATCTCTCAGTGCTTCTATTCACCGAGTTTGGATAAGCAAACTCAGCTGTTGCCAACATCTCCTCCCAGCGTCTCGGCTTGCTGTTTACCAGGCTCCTCAACAAATCACCAACCATCTCGATCTAACCTGGGTGGCGCTACTGAAGCGCAAGCTGGTTCCCTCCTCCATAACGTCCTCCAGAAATGACTCATGAATTGATTGTCTCGATCGGACGTTATGCTAACCGGAACTCCGTGGTTTCTCACTACTTCCTTTCAGAAAGAATAATACGAAAAACGGGAGCCCTGGTTATAAGAGAATCTATCAACCACCACAAAGACCCAATAGACGCTGCTTTTATGCAGAAAAAAACATGAATACGAAAATTAATAACATTACGTAATTTATAGGGCTGTTCGCCTTAGAAGAAGCCCGCCCATACTCTTTGCACTAATGTTTAACTCGTAGTACGGCCGGCGAACTTTATGCTTAGCGCTAAGAGGTGGCCCCGAAAACGGAGTTCTTGCCGCATGTGTTAAGCATATGTTTTTTCCGAATATTGGAGTTTCGGTTGTGCGATTTGGCGCACCCCTTGCCAGTTCGCCAAGGGCAAAGGGCAAGACCACTCTCTTGGGGGGCAGCAGGATGTCCACCCTGCTCCGGGCTTGGAGTTCGATCCGCCTGATTCACTTTCTTTGGAATAGCACTTTCTTTTGATTCATGGGAGAACCAAAACTCCCGAAATTGGAAAGGAAATAGCATTCGATCTGCGGGCTTAAAGCCAATAGAACTTTCCCTCTAGCGTACCTAACTTCCTCACAGCTACTTCTTGCCCAACTGTCTCATCGTATGCAGGGGATGGGAAATTTTATCTTTTCATGAGTAGGCTGTTTGCAAGAACAGGTTTCACATGAATCTCTGGAAGGGCTTTCTCTGTCTCCTTCGGGTGTCGAACTCATCTCGGGCTACTAAAGAATGGTAAGAAGGTAGCTAGCAGCTTCCATAGCTGTCTGGGATAGGCCACAAAGGGAAGCAGAAGGGGATTCATTTGCAAAAGGTTTTAATGAAAACCCTGCTGCTTGCAAGGACAGCGATTCTTAAACCCGAAAGCATTGATTGAATGGTTGGATAATCACTCAACTGTTCACTATACTTCCTGTATCCCACTCCCCCCTATCTCTCTCGACCCTTTCATCGGACTATGTTGGGCTGGAATGTCTCCATTCCCATCCCATCCTTTATGATCTCTGTGCCTTCCCGCTACTCCTTGCCGGACCCCTTTTTTCTTCTTCTGGGGGAAGCATACTGAGATCACATAAGGAATTACGGGGAGTGAAAGACAGATAGCTTGTTTAGATCAGTTCCAGCAGGTATAGAGGCAGTCTAACTTAGTTCTCATTGAATGAACCACTTCTTGGGCTATAACAATATTTTCAGTAATATTGCGCCCCGGAACAAAGCTACATTGGGTCTGGTCAACTAACTTCATCATCAACGGCTTGAACCTATTCGCAATAATCTTGGTAACTACCTTATACGCCACATTGCATAGGCTTATGGGCCTCATCTGCGACAAACTGTCAGGATTATCCTGCTTAGGAATAAGCACCAAGAGCGTCTCGTTGAGATCCTGAGGAAAACTCCCCGAAATAATAAAATCTCTCACCATGTTCACCAAGGATTGCCCTACCACTTCCCATTGGCTTTGATAAACACTGGCTGAAGCCCATCCGGTCCTGGAGCTTTATAAGCCCCCATATCAAAAACAGCTTTGCGCACCTCCTCCTCAACAATACTACCCCCCAAAAGACTGCTGCTCTTCCATCGAGAGCCTAGGAAAAAAAGCACCTCTAATGCCTAAAACTGGGCCATTAGCATTCTCTTCAGTGTACAATCTACCATAAAACTCAATAGCCATTTGCTTCAAACTCTCCGGCTCATGGACCCTATTGTTATTACTGTCCCGCAAGGCTTCAAATAATTCTGATCCTCTTCCTCCGGATGACTGTTGTAGAATGAAAATAACGAGTATTTCTATCACCCCACATAATCCACTTTGATCTGGATTTCTGGAACCATAACAATTCTTCCTGCAATAAAAACCTCTTCATAATCACGCTGAAGTTTTGCTCGCAGATTTTCTAAGCGGCTTGACCTACGAAAATCAAGGAGACGAAGGCTATGAACCGAAGGTGAAGGAGACGCTCAATACCTTCCAATCTAGCCAATAATCTGCGCTTCCTTGAGAAAATATTACCAAAGACCTTCTTGTTCCAAATTTTGACCTGTTTCACCAAAAATGATTTTGCTTGACTCCAACCCAACTCCCCTTTCCTGTTGTCCTTGACAAAATTCCTGAAATTGGCATGGGTTAGCCAGGCAGCCTGAAAGCGAAAAGGCCTTTATCCATTGGAGGGGGAGGGACCCTTGAAGTTGAATTAGGGTAGGCCGATGGTCTGACTTAATCCTTGGAAGATGACGGACTACCGCTTCAGGAAAAAGTAACCGCCACTCAACGTTACAAAGGGCTCTATCAAGGCGCTCCTTAACACTACCTCTCTCCCAAGTGAACTTAGGACCAGTAAAAACCCATATCCACCAACTTACAATCATCAAGAATTGCTTGAAGCTCCTTGCATTTAGAGAATCTAACCGAAGCTCCTCCTTACTTTTCATCCTGAGATTTATAGACATTAAAATCTCCTGTTAAAAGCCAGGGACTAGAGATATCACTCGCCAACTTACTAACATCAGCCCACAAATCCTTGCGAATTCCCGGAACAGGACTGGCATACACTGCTGAACACAACCCACAATCCACCCCAATTTCCATCTAAAGTGTACAAGCAGCTTCATAGAGTAAAAAAGCTCAACCTTTACCTGCGCCGAATTCCATAAAAACCAAATTCCACACAGAGAAACCATGCGCCTCCTCTCTGTAAGAATCTGAGAACCCCATCTTCTTAATCACCGAGTCTGCCTTAGCCCCGCTAATGCGAGTCTCCATCACCACACAAATACTCGGCTTATATCTAGCAATAAGATCCTTTACAGCACAAAGAAACATTTTGCTGCCTGCCCCTTGGCAGTTCCAACAAAGAATCGACATAAAAAACACGAGCAAGGTACAATGATCCCCATGGGATAAACCCATCCAAGCAAAGAAACCAAATTAGGCAGACTCAGTCGCAACAGCGACTTCGCCTAGCTCTTGACCAAAGGTTTTTCAAAGCCTCCTTTGACAAAACATTCTCCTCCACCACCATTCGTCGGGGTTTGTGCTTCGATGGTCCAGGCTCCTCATTCTGCTTATTCTTTTTATTTTACTTAGATTGGATGATCGATATCTCTTCTTACTTGGATCTGGAGGCTTCTTTGAATTGAAAATTAGAAGAGATTTGTTTAACGACGATTGAATATCAACAGAGTTGTTTGAATGGGATCGGGAAACTACTTCTTGTGGGAATCTTCTTTGCTTGAGGTAGCCTTAATACTTAATATTAGTTAGGGAGTTCCTTTCATCTGCTTCGTTAATGGAGTCATTCCTTTTCTTGCTTCCCTTTATTTTAGAAGCATTAAAGCTCTTTTTTTGCCTGTCTTTAAACTCTGTTTGGCGGGCCTTAAATTAATTCTTCTCGTCCTTGAGTGTGAGAATTCCTCTCTTGCCTTTCTTTCAGTCTAGTGCTTCGGCCAAAAACCCTCTTTAATAGATATAAGGTGTCGGCAAACGACGATTTTGCTTATATTTATATAGAAGGGGAAGTGCTCATTCCACATAAGAAGTGTGCGGACAATCAGTTTGATCCAGACACACTTGAGGTAGCAAACTCAGATTTCTGCTTAAGAAAATGCGAATCTCTTTTCTGTAACTGTAAAAGTTTTACCCAATGGAATAGAGCAAGATGACTTTTGTTCGGCCTGTCTTACGCCTTACTTAGATAGACGCGGGCGAGAAGCAATCAGAGTTGGGATCAAATTCAATCCTGGATTAAGGTCCACAATCCATTCTAAGGCTTTTTTACTATCTATTTAACAGTACAAAACAAGACACTTTTTCGGGTCAACGGTCCCAAACTACGATTTCGCCTATATCAAATCCCATTTTTAGCCTTTTTCATTCCTAGAACCAGTAGGAGCGGGGTAAATGAGTACTATCCTATCACTGGCTAGAGGGAAAGGAATGAATACCCACAGCTAGGGGCGAAGGCATGCAAGAAAATGGGTTCTGATCCAAAGGAAGCATGGAGTGAAAAACAGCCTCCAACACGAATTACAGTTCTTAGCGATCAGATCAGGATTTGGGCTCGGCTTAGAAAGTAGGGGGCACATTCTCAAGAAGAAGAGATTTCGCGGCTTTCTCGCCAGGCGTAGAATACAATAAGAATAGCTTGGAGCGGGTAATCGGTTGATGGTACCCCAGAAAAATACGCGTAGAGTTACTTTTTCCATGAGCTGTGACGTCAGTTTAGAGCTTTTTCTCAAACACCATTACAATAGGGTATGAAAGATCGATCGATTCAGTGGAAAAAACGATTGGATCGACAATAAAATAAGTGAACAAATAGAGATCCTCCTTTGCTTTTGCTGGATTTGTCTCGGATCTATATTCAAATATCTGTTCCCGAAGAAAGGTCCGTGACCTTGTATATGAAAATGAAAGATCTGCATAAAGGGAGACTCTTCCTTAGTTAAACTAAAGCCACTATTCTCTCAGCTGCCCACTAAACCCGTATCTGCATCTGCTGCTAGAATTAGAATGAATTCTGCTCCTGCCTTTCCTTATGGGGTTAATCTCCTTTCAGGTCAATTACCTTTTAAGATAAGGCCTCGAAAGCCACTATTGTTTTGGGTAGCTCTTCATTTCTCTAAGCAATTGCAGCGAACTCGACGTTTAGCTCTATTCTTTCCGCACAACGTTGCCAATACCTATAGCTTCTCCTGCTCCCTATTCTTCTAGGGTTACTGCGAAAGGTAAAAACCTTAAGAAGGGGCTTGCTCTTCAAGACCTCTCTCCCAAAGACGTCGGGCTTAGTGCCAGTTCTTTCTGAGGCGGTCAAAGACCAAAAAATCGGAGCATTGGCCAAGAAAACTAAACTAGTTTGAAGGCATGTTGCTGGGAGTTCGTGGTCTTGCACTCATTTGGTTTGCTTGCCTTCCTTTCTCAAGCTTCTATGCATCGGTCAAATAAAGAGCTTGACGGGCGTGTTGATAGGAGTTCGCATAGGGGGATGCAAAACAAAGAATTTTTCTCCATTCGTCTCTTACCTATTCATCTGACAGGGCTGATGGAAATGTCGGAGCGGGAACCAAGGTGTACGCTCCTCCTCCCTCAATACGTTCTCCCCATACAGAGACATACTGGTGGACGGAAAGAATGAACTCAAACGCTCTTCTCTTCTGGATTAGCCTCATTGGATGCCGCAACCCATGCTTCAATCTGGTCAAGGCATTGGCATTGTTAACCAAAGACTGACCCGAACCGAGCTTTGTTGCGTCAAACTGACGCTATGTCTTTATTGATTATTGATGGAAGCTCTGAGTTCATAGAGGGCTGCTGCGGTTCCTGGTTGAGTGAAGGTCTTTATCTGTCTAAAACAGATAGAAGAACCGAGTGATCGGAAAGGCTGCCTGCCATACCATTGGGGCTCTGAAAAAGATCTTAGTGATACTCCCGTCCATCGTGATCGACGACCAACCTTCTCTCATTTAGGAGGGGTTTTCAGGTGTAGTCTTTCAAAATCCATAGGATGAAGTGAAGCTTCAAAGCGATGGCAGGCTATATACTGTTCCGCCAATCAGCGCGGGCAAGCCATAAAGGAGGCCATAAAGGAGAGGGGTATATATACTCCAGTAATTTCGGTTAGTTACTTTCTTTCTTGCCTTTCGTCTAAGTAGCTCACCAGTAGAGAAAAACTACAATAGTAAATAGCTCACTTCAGGAAGCGAGCAACCCGGAACATCTTTATCATAAGTGGATGCTCCGCTTGGGTAGCTTTCTCTTCAAGCACTCTTGCTTTCATCTCCTTCTCTGGGACCGCGCCTTTCTGTCTCGTTGAGCTTCCGGCTCTCATATGCTACAGGGTGTCCTTCCTGGACCAAGACTCTTCCAATGGCATAGTCTGATGCTTCAGTGTGCACTTCGAAAGGTACAGTATAGTCTGGCAACCTCAATACAGGTTCCTCCGTCACGGCCCTCTTTAAGTCCTCAAGGGCTCGCTGGCACTTGCCCTATCCCCTTACTGCCAATGCCAAGGCTTTCTTCAAAAGATCTGTGAGTGGACTTCCTAGAATATCCAGTGATGAACCGACGGTATTAGTTCAAAAGGCCAAGAACTGATCGTAGCTCGGTCACTGGGACTCCCCACTCTTCTATTGCCTTCACCTTCTGCTTGTCCATCCTAATCTGGCCATCTCCTATCCCAATGCCCTAGGAACATGACTTCTCCCCCCGGAGTCACTTCTTTTCTTTCCCTGTGGCACCTTTGCTTCCTAAGCCCCAGATTCCCGTCTGAAGAAAGCTAAGCGTAATCCGACTTTGACTCAAAGTCAGTGGGCATCCACTCATATTTCTTTTAGAAAAAAATACATTCTAGCTGACCCCGATAGATAAAGGCATCCATCTCTTGACCTCTACTTTAACTTTACACCGGGCTTTGTTGGATGTGAGATTGCTTCCTTCTCAATTGCACGCGCATCTTATTAAAGAGTAAGCGGCTAAACAGGGGGGCTAGCTTTCCTCACGAGTACGTTTTGGATAGCTTTTAGTTGACAGGGTTTGATCCCTTACCAAGTTATTACTAACTAAAAGGCGGTACCTTCCCTTCTCCTAGACTTGACTGATCTCATCCCCTCTCTAAGCACTGAAACTTCATAGAAGAGGGAAGGAGGCTTCAAAGCTTTAAGAGCTAGGCTGGCTGCTGAGGTTGCCAATATTGAAGAGCTCGGAATTGAGGCTTTACCTACCTAAATAAATTCCCTTGCCCTATGTTCTTTTTGGCGCATTGCCTTCCAGCGAGTAAATGCTATCATCCTTTCCAGCAGACCAATAAGTAATCCAATCTGTCATCGCCTTATCCTATCCGGGCTTCTTTTTAAGCCTTCTCTATGGTTTTTCCAGATCGTGCTCTTGTGACGTATCCAGCTCCAAGGACCGACCAGAGCTCTTCTTTTACCTTTGCCCGCATCTGTTGTCAGAATTGCTAGAATCGAGTTCTTTGCAGGTTTTACATTTTGGATTTTACTGACTTGCCTGAAAGACAGGAAGAAGGATTGATTGGTTGATACTCTAGCTTAAACCAGGTAGGTTAGAGTAGCTCAAGCTGTGGTCAAGTTCATTTCAATCAAGGAACTACGTGCTTTATCTAGGGAAAGTACCATCTTGCTTAGATAGAGAGCCAGTTATTTAGCCAAGAAAGCAATCAAGCTAGCTTCTTCTCTGTCAACTGGAAAGATAATCCAGTCTAACTTTATGAGAAGTAGGAACTAAGCAAGGGATCAAGAAAGGGTCCTGACTAGCCTGACCAGCTGCTATGGAGGAAGTCACTGATAGCTCTTATTCTTCCCTCTCTTAGGCTATCCAGCATGCCAAGCGTGCGTATACGATCTTTTCCTTTGCTTTGGCATTATGATATAGGCGAAAAAGGGGCATAGCCCTTTGCGGCGCACAAACTCTCTCGCAAGACCAACCACAGACTAAAGAGGATAAAGATCTCAGATCTTGTCCGGATCTATCTCAATTCCTTGTGAACTGACCACATATCCCAACAACTTGCATGAAGAAACTGCAAAACACACTTCTTGGGATTGAGTCTGACATTGTACTTAGTTAGCCTTTCCAGAAACTTCTCTAAATCCTTGTAATGCTCTTCCAAAGTCATTGACCTCACCACCATATCATCCACATATACCTCCATTTCCTTGTGAATCATGTCTCTGAAAACCTTAGTCATTGCTCTCTGGTAAGTAGCACAAGCATTTTTCAACCCAAAAGGCATCACCTTATAGCAGTAAGTACCCCACTCTGTAATAAAGGCAGTCTTAACTTTATCCGCAATAGCCATCATGATCTGATTAAACCCAGCCATACCATCTGCACATGTATAATACCTTTTTCCAGCAGCTGAATCTATCAAGACATCTATATGGGGCAGGGGAAAATCATCCTTTGGAGTAGCCTTATTGAGATCCCTGTAATCTACACACATTCTGACTCTTCCATCTTTCTTTGGAACAGGAACTATATTGGCTAACCATTCTGGATAATCCACTTCTTCTAAAAATCCAGCATCTACTTGCTTATTCACTTCTTCCTTTATCTTTTGTGCCCACTCAGGTCTAAGGCGCCTAAACTTCTGCTTTACTGGTCTCATCTTGGGATCAGTAGGGATAAAATGCTCTGCTACTTCTCTATCTATCCCTGGCATATCGTCATAGCTCCAAGCAAAGACTATTTTCCAATTTTTTATTATTCTCTCAAACTCACTTTTTTCTTCAAAAGAAAGTCCTTTTGCCAATTGGAGTTCTTTAGGTATTTCATTATCACTTATATTAAATGGTTCAGTATCAATAGAATTTAAGTATGAAATGCTCAAGATATGATCAAGTGTATGCATAGTGCCATCAGAATAAACATCAAACAAGTAAGCGAAATCAGAGGTTATTGCATTAAACTTTGAAAAGAAAACATCATCAGAGATCACATAGTCAGCAACAGAAACATCTTGCTCTAAATAGACAACAGGCTTAACATTATTCAAAATAAAATCCTCTAAGCTAACAGAAGCAAGAGGTGCAAGCACAATCCCAGTGTCCATAGCAGCAACAGCATCCGGTACCGCAGTTTGGCCTTGAATCAGTTTCTGAGTATTCCAAACATCAGCACCCACATCATCAAAAATTTCCCATCCTTTTGCTTTCTCAAACCCTTTCAGATACGGTATCTTGCCCCCAGGATAGACAAAGACACCCTGCTCAGTCTGATAATTGGCTTTCATAGCTTCCTCAGGCAAATAACCCAATCCATGTCTATGCATCTGACTCTTGAAGTCTGGTAGTTCTGTAATACCTTGCTGATTCTTGCCTAAACCCAGTCCTGGCACAAACTTGGATTTCTTAAGCATCATTGCAACCTTCGGATCCATGTAGTCTTGAAAAATACCAGCCACTTGAAACCCTTAACTTCAGCCCGAATATACAAAGCTCGATTGTGCTTCCTCCCATCAGCAGGCAGATCTTTCTCAGAAAAATAAATCTCGGCATCATCCTTGAAACCTACTAACATTGCTAACTCTTGCGGAGTAGAATCAGTTGAAACCATCAAACTTCCCAAAGCTTCATACATAGCATCCCTATGCTTCTTTGACGCAACCAGAAGATCCCACACACTAGCATTAGCCTTAGTTTGCTTCAATTGCTTCAAAACTGCATCCTCATCAAACTCTTCAACCACTTTCTGTTTGCCCTTATCTTGCACAGATGGCCCTTCTCTCTCAGGCATTGGAGGATCAGGGTAGTGCTTCCCACTTCTAGTGACATGATTAACACTATCATCAGCCTCATCATCACTTGATATCTCCCATATCTTTGCAAGTTCTTGAGTAAGGAGATTAATTAGAACCTTCGTCTTCTTCCCAGAAGTTATCACTGACCAAGTAATTAGCAAAACATTCCATTGCATCTTCATCAGCAAATTCATCTCCCCATCCTCTCGGGATAATAGCATCAATTGGAATATCCGCCGAAGGAGGCTTAGTATACTTAACCATAAAATCGTACTTTCCCGACGGTTCACCCAAAGTATCCCACACAACTTCTTGAATATTCAGCTGCTCTTTAAACTGCCAGTCTTCAGGAACCACTTCTTCAATAGGAACATGAACAATCGGAGTTGTATAAGTCACAAGCTGATCAATCTCAAAAATTTCCCAATCACTTTCTTCCCTTGCTCTCTTCTTACTGTTAGCCCTTTCAAATTGCTTCATCAAGTAATCTTCATCAATTGCTTCTCCACTAATCACCATCACTCTTTTCGCTTCACCAGTTGGCTTTGACTGTTCCGGATTCGGAATCTTGCCTTGGTCAATAAGATCTTGAATTGCATGCCTGAGTTTGTAACACACATCAGTATTATGCCCCGCTTGCTGGTGATACTTGCAAAATTCATTAGGCTTGTGAGTAGGAGGCAGAACATCTGGCAACGGCCTTGGTTCAAGTGGCTTCAACACCCCACTTTTAGCCAACTTCTCAAATGGTATTGAGAACTTAGAAAACTGTCTTGGAGGTCTTATATTGGCAACCACCGAAGATGATGATGTTGCAACCTTAGGTGCATATGCAGATTGAGTTCCCTTCTTCTGAACTTGAGTCGGCTTCCTAAATCGAGCAATTCTTTCAGCTTGAACTCCAGCATAGTACAAATCAGCAAATGATCTCATGCTCATAACCCCAATCTCTTGACGGATACTCTCTTGTGCATTTTCCCAAGCTATTCTGACTTGATCAATCTCATCAGGACGATTCCTCATACATGCAGCTTTCTCCCTAAACCTGGTTCAAACTCCTCCGTTAGAATCCCTACTGGGAACACACACGTTCTATTGTTGAGGGTTCGGAGGAGGTATATTATGTCACTTTCGATCCGACTTCGTCACACGAAGACTCGTTCAGTGATTCTACGACTCTGTGTGATCGACTATCTTCCTGTTCGGGTCCGTTCCTATACTAAGTATGTACTCCTGTTGCACGAAGAAAAACCTCAAAAAAAGACCGAGCAAGCCGCTCAGTTCCTGCTTTTATCAAACCAGTGACTTTCGTTCCTGCAAGCAAGTCAAGCCTGCGAGCCTGTGCCCTTAGTAGCCCCTCCAATAGCAGTCCTAACAGGGATAGCAGCTTTCCCTGTTAATGTATGTACCCGGACAGTCTCAAGCAAGTCAAACCTTTCCAACCGAGGGAATGTGCAAAGGATCCACTTGATTCATCACTTTATTCATAACCATTATCTAGAGAGAGAATCCCACCCGGCCTAGCTATAGCTATCGTAATGCGTCTCGATGCCAAAGCTTCCTGAACCAACAAGGAATATGAGTAGAAGAGCGCTAGCATCCCTTGCTCTCTATCGATTGCTCACCGCCGTCTCATCCAAAGGAGGAGGGCGAACTTCCCATCTCCTTGGCCTTAAATTCCAGAGTTATTGGCTTTCTTCCCGGCATCACTGCCTATTCTTCTTAAACGGATCTATCTTTGTTATCACAAACGAATTTTACCTGGTGTGAACTCCTAACCTACTGATCTTCATCCAACATCTGAAATAGCAGCGGTTATTTGAACAAGAGCTGAAAGACGTGAAAGCAAGTCAAATCCCTTGCGTGGCTACTTTACTATAGGCTATATTATATTCGATCTCGAAAGTTCGAAGTCTTTGCCGCTGTTAAAGGTCTTAAAAGCTCTCTCCTTTTCGTTTAGTGCAAAGCACCCTATTCCATTTTGTTTTATAGAAAATTCCTAGTGAGTTGCCTTCACTCGGAGTTCTTTCTTCAACTCTGCTTTGCTTCTCCTCTTGCTAATCAGTAGCCTGCCTTAAGAGGGCTAGGCTAATTTCCACTGTTAACCAAAGCGCTAATCTCTTCTAAGCCCTTCGCCAGCAAACTCATTAAAGTAAACAAAGCCAACCGTGTGATAGAATGCTTTCTTGCCAGGCCCGAAGGAAATTTTCGCTGGAAACTCCTAGCTCAACTAGCGCTTCGCACCTTGCTTGACTACCAAAGAAAAAGCCAATAAACCGGAATGAGTACCATCGACTGGATTACTAGACTGCCTTCCTTGCTTGACTGCCTTTTCACACTCATACTAGGAAGATCAAAATGAACTCTTTACTGAGCTATTGCATAAGAGAGAGCAGAGCTCCTTCTTTAGTATGAGATATCCTCCCACATCTAGAAGTTGAAACATTCTCTTCTGGAATTCCCACATCCGATTATGGTCCATCTACTTCTTCCTCTATTGATTCATGTGCTATATGCTTAACGCAGGGAAGTCGGACTCTATAAATTCCTTTTCACTGGGAACAACTCCCGGCTCTAAAGAACCAGACTCTTAACAAAGCAGGTTTCTTAGTGAAAGCGGAATCCAATACCTGTAGTGCCTCACTTTCCTGAAAGCAGGAAGCACCGCATTCTTCTTATTTTTTTATACGAAGACAAGCTGCTTGCTTATCGGCTGTTGTCACAATTGAATCAGATTAGCTACGATCAAAGAAAATATCGTAGTATAGTAACAGCCAACATAGTAGCTGTGACGTGAACAGCGCTTCACTCCGCCTCTTTGCACCCATTCCCTTTAGACTAAGGTTACCAATAAACACTAACTGACGGGCGAGCTTTCTTTTCCATTGAAACCAATGGTGCAAAAGTATGGCTTGCATTCACGATTCACGACATGGCCTTGGTCTCTGTGAAAGGTCCTATTGCTTTTATAGGGCTCCCTTGATTCCTATTAGACCTATTTCAAGGCCTGCTCCATATCCCCTTTGCTCTCTAAAGGCGAAGAGCTTGGTAATGGAACCCCACCCTTTTGGGTTGTGATAATAGAATACCTCAACGTCGGAACATCCATTTTTAGAACTCATTTCCGCAGGAGAAAGTCTCAGTAGAATTTGTTACCTGGGATTTGAGTCTAGCTTTTGGCCGCTAGACAAGCTTTCCTCCTCTCAATTGTCCCATCCGGAAAGTTAAGTACTTAAAGGTAAAGACCCACCCTTCACTCTCTTGCCTGCTGGTAAATCAGTCAATGTCCATGTGTGGTTGACACGCATAGCTGCCATCTCGTCCTCTCCGCCAAGCAGAATGACTCAAGGTCTCATGATAGGAACGGGTAAGACTTACACTCGAAAGAGCAATTATATTCGAAGGGGTTAGGCAAGAGATGAGCTCGAGCTTCATCATTATCTGAGTCGAGAGAGAGCGTCTTTTTTCTTATCGAGTGACTTACTATTGCTCTCTCTGGGGATTATTCTCTTCCAGCCCTTGCCACCTCTACTTCTCTAAGAGCAATCACAAGCTACATGTCTAGTGTGCAATTTTTTCATGATTGGGTTGGTCTTTCTTTTATGGAAAGGGGACAAAGATCCTAACTAGGGCCACAAGGGACTGATAAGGTGCTAGGGAAATCTCCTTCAGTGCGAATGTCCCATCTGTCTGTCGAACCACCAAATTTGAGTCACCAACCACTTTTAACTTATTGATCTTCATTTCTTTAGCGATAGACAACCCTATCGCTAAGGACTCATATTCTGAACTAGAGCATGGAAACTAAAATTTAAACGATAAAGATGTTGACTCTCCTTTTGGTGATTTCTAAACTATTCCTAGACCACCTTCTTCCTTGGCTGTGGATGATTCATCAAAGTATAAGGTCCATTGCCCATCTTCTATTGTTGCAATCTGTTCTATCTCACCAGGAATTTCTTCAGAAAGCTCGATAGGGTCGGCCAGTAGATCTGCAAAAACTTTCCCCTTTATCGCTTTGGGAGTGACACATTCTATGTCAAATTCTGACAGCTGTAACAACCATCGCGCTGTCCTTCCCGATAGAGGGCTGGCCGAGAGACAGCATTAGGAATGGGAGATTATACCTCAGGGCCGTAGCATCACTCCTTACTCCTTAACAACCTTAGCATCATTTCTTAACAAGGAAAGCAACTCAAACAAAAATATTTTTGGCAGGACAAAACCTAGGACTGCAATTGGAGAGGCTGGCTAGATAGAGTCTGGCACTTTTCCTAAGCTAGTACTTCAAAGTGAGTTCTCTTTTGACATCGATTCTTAGCTTTTTTCTGCAAATTTCCTAATAGGAAGAAGTAATGGCAGGCAGAACGAAAGCTATTCCAACCGAAGCAGATAAAGAATTCCCGTACCCCTATTTTTCTGGTTCTTTTTCTTGCTTTCACTAAAGAAAAGTCACCCATCCGGAGGACCAGTGGTGCTTACCCGCTAAAGCAAATCAATATCTGAACCCGTATCAAATGAAATCAATCCGAAAAATGCATCAAATCAAAAGAAGGGGCTTTGAACAGTTTCACTTAACTAAAAGTGGTAAGAAACCGCTAGTCATTATATACGTTATTTCGAGATGCAAAAAGTACTATATATGCTCCCGATTTGGTCTTTTTACTTCCCCTTTGCCCTTTTAGAGAGAGGGGTGGAGTCTCAACTACCACAGGAGATGCTCTAACTTTCCAAATGAATGGGAGCAGTCTTACACTGGGAGACCCGGCCTATTCTTACTAACTAAACAAAGGAAGTACAAGTCCCAAGAAGAGTCCGTTTCCTGTGTTATGAAGAAGAAGTCCTATCGTTACGTTCTCTCTTCACGAGGATCTTTTATGCGCTTTCTCTTTCAACCCCTCTTCTCTCATAGTGGTGAAATTAAGGCTCTGTCTTTCTTCTTTTTATTGGGTCTTACTTCCTTGCTAGTTACTACTTCCGCAGAAGGAAGTCAATCAAGAAGGACTTGTTTTGACACGCTAGCCCCAGTGTTCTTGCTGCCATTCCTCTACATTGGACTCTTAAAGGACTAAAAACTTGCTCTGACTTTCATTCTTAGACCAAGGTCTTCCCCACCCCTGAACGGGGAACAGGCAACAATCCCCTTATGATTGCCAGCACTTCCATCTTCTTAGGAAAACCCTCCGCCCCCTAAGAACAAGAAAAGACCTGCTACCCCATCTTCCACGAAAACAGAGTATGATTTACTTTTAGGAGTGAATCACTCGCTATCAGCATCTTCTTCTTTAGGCTGCCTTGCCCATTACCGCACACGCGGGGCTACGGTACCAATCAATCAGTTGAGCTAGGTTGTCCTTTCTTCCAGCTTTGAGGGTTCTAGCCTAGAAGGCAGAAGTGTCAATGCTTTTCGCTACTAAATGTCCTTTGTTATAGGAGAAAGTCGTTCTCATACCCCGATACCGGTTTTTCTTCCTCTGGATGTTAGGGTGGCATAAGTGGGAATCCGTGTCGCTACGGTCAAGCCAATGAATGTCCATCGGTCTATCTACGTACCGTACCTTCCATCGTAAGGAAAATATCTTCTCTTATAAGCGCGTTTGAGGAGCCCCATCTTTCGTTGTCTTTGCTGAATGCCCGTTATTCGGGGCTTTTTCCATTCTACCAAAAAGTTTTGCCAGCGTATCCCACTGCTTATCGTCAGGGCTCCCTCGCTCGCCCTCGACATGTGTTGCGAATGGCTCTGCTCCTAACGGAGTATCCTGTGGATTTGAGCCTCTCTAGAGGACTTAGCATTGCCTGCCCTCTCCAGTGTCCAAAAAGGAAATGCCTCGCGCTGAATGACTCCACCCGTACTAGCCAGATTACAGGACTCCTCTTTTTAGCGTAAAGAAGTTTCGTGTAAAGGAGAGAAGGAATAGAGGCGACAGACAACTAGTCGAAGGGAAGGCTAGAAGCGGAAACCTGTAGGCTAGATGACGTAGCAGAGACCAATCCAACTAAGGAGACCAATCATACCCAGATCCGGCCCAAGCGGACACGGTGATTAGACGTTGAGCGGAGCTCTTCCTGCGGTCTCACAGTTTAGGTTCTTGCTTCACCTTAACCTTACTACATATGGCATGTGAGAGGAGTGCAAGATCCCCGGGCGAGGGTAGTCGAAATTTGGGACGTAGCTAAGGCTTACGAGGGATATATGTCCCCTAGCTCTCTCCCGACTGAACTCTTTGTGATGAAATCGATTCCTGTTATCTCACCACGATGTGGATTCGAACCACTGCTTCTCCTTATTGTCGTGATGGGTCTGTCGTCCTCCTCATTATAGTCCTCCTAAAATCAATAGCATTTCGTCGAAATAGATCCTGTCTTTTCACCTTAATAGTCCTATGCATAGTCAGTACTATAGCCCCAATCATGGCTACTAATAAAATAAGACTAGGAACCAAAAACCAGACGAAATAGTAGGTATAAAGTAAATTGCCCAATGTTTCCAAATTAGTCCAACTTCGTACCTTTCCGGCATAAACTGTATATCTCAGAGAGGTCGTATTTCTTTGGGTTGGTAGTAATGGAATGGTTTCATTATCTAAAATGAAGAACATTTCCCACCAAAAGATCAGTCCAATAATACCACTCACTGGTAAATAGCGCAAGACTTCTTCGTGAATCTCCGCTATTTGAATATGGAACATCATAACAACGAATAGGAATAAAACGGCTATAGCTCCTATATAAACTACTGGGAAGATCATAGCGGAGAAGTCGAGACCTAACAAAAGAAGTAAACCTGAAGTATCGCGAAAGACTAGGATGGGAAACAAAACGGAATGTACCGGATTTTTAGCACGTACAACCATCAAACCAGAGACCAAGGCAGGGCTCGACAAAACAGAAAGTATCATGGTACGTCGTCCTTCCCTGAAATGGAACTTTCATACTGGAACAAGAACTAGCAGAAAATGAATCGAAGAAAAATCTTAGTCGACCTTATGTCGGTCGTTGACCTGTGGAATCCCCAATTTCCTGAGCTCGTCGATGAATTCGTTCCAAATGGAACAGCGAGCCGTCCCGAAGTTGCGCTTGAGCTCACTGAAATGTGGCACACTGGGTGCTATCATATGGTTAGGCTGCTTTCTTTCCTCGTTCAAAGCCCGCTCTAGCTAGTTCGATTTTCACAACAGCCGAATCTAGTGAGGGATAGAAGGCTGAAATCGAGTGGCTTCGCTCCTACACGAAGGGCAGCTGTTAGCGGAATCAGAGCTCTTGGGTAAGAAGGCAGGAAGAAGTTCACACCAGGCTCAGCGAAAGACGATGGAAAAGGCTGCTTGTAGGCGTGTAGGATTTCCGTAACGTAATATGAATGGTTGAATGGCTTCCAAAATGGATTTTAGTAATGTTCTTTCTTTCATCCTTGTTCGGCGCTTGTTATTGAGTTGGTGTAAAAGAGGGCTAAGCCCAAGAATTCCAATAGTTCGCTTTTTTCGTTTTAGCTTGGATACTTAAAGCCAAGATCAGGACGATGGGTGGGAGATAGGGGCTTGCATCCAAGAGCGTATTTTCTCGTTGTTGCTTGTAACATTATTAACGATAAAAGTGGCTGGCTCTATTTTCATGCTTCATGTTGTCGCCTTCGAAATCGATGCTTAAGTCGATCCACTTGCATTGGTGGTCTCTCTCTTCCCTCATTGCATGCGCTTCGCTTCGACCAGGGTTTAAGCTGGCTTCTTTCTTTGATTGTCCGGTAGAGCTCTATTAACATAGACCCTCTATCTGGTCTTCTGTAACAATCAGATCTTTCACTTTTATTATATTATGCTATTTTCTTTTCTTGGGGATCTCCTAGGTGGGGAAATAGCAATAGCCAAGTAGTGCAGGAAAAAGAGGAGTGGACTCATGCCTTAGCCACTTGGCTACGGTTCCGGCCTAGAAAGAGTGATATATATTTTCATTGACCAAGCCTTCTCTCTCGCTATGCTCGAACTCCTGCTCTTGGTCCCCAGGGAAAATGGGGTGACAAAGAGATGCTGCTTCACCTGGGTTGGGCTCCTAGCTCGTGGGAAATTAGATATTCTACGATCCTTGCTTCCCTGGCTTTGCCACTTAAAAGGTTTCGCATCGATAAATGCTTTAATAAAAGAATCAGTCTCCCCTTAGCCTGCAAAGGCTTTTCATTCAATAAAGTATACCGATGCGCCATTCGCCGGCTCTGAGCTTATAGTTCCAACAAAAGTCCAATCACGTATCACTCACGGCACACATGCTATATGTTTGATTTCATGCCGAGACCTTGAGAAAAGACTGGCCCTGAGTTCATCACGTTCAAGCTAGTCGAATCCTACTGCCCTTACTTAACCGCCGGGAGCAGATTCGATAACGGGATTATTACAAATAGAAAGCGCTGACCTCTAGTCTCGATTTGCCCTTTCTTCCTCTACCGTTCGTGGCCCATAGCCATAGAAAAGAAAACGAGGATCAGAAGTAAAGTCTCCTCCAGTGCTTGGTTCATCAACTAGTTCTATTCAAAGCAAGACATCCAAGGCGGGGAACCATGGCACTCATCTCTATCAATGCAATGACTGGGCTCAATCCTTTCAGCTAAAAGCAGCCTTTTTGTGCGAAAGCACGCCACCAAACCAATAAGAAGAAAAAGAGGGCGCCACTCAAGCTTTCGAAAGAAAAGAGCTAACTTCCTCTCCTTATCAGTCGAGCGTCATCAAACCTTAGCACAAGTACTATGTAATCAAGCCACCTTAGTCTTTCACACTAAGTTCTTCGAGCCTTCAACAGTCAGAAAGTCTAGCAGTCAAACAGCGGGTAAGAGCTTCACATCCTTGGGCCAATAAAAAGGGTGGGAATAACCTCAAAGGCAGAATGTATCGAGAGGCCCACTCTTTGCATTCGGCTGAAAATGGCCATAGTCTAGAGTTCTTACTCGGGCTCGGGAAGTACGGTCAGATTCATAGGACCGAGACTATCTCAGCTCATATCGGCCGTTTTAAGCCAACTAGCTTTTAAGCCAACTAATAGGCCAAGAGCGAACACTTTTCCTAAGCCGTTCATAGCCACATTTCTTCTTTGATTCATCATCGAAGTGACTTTCTCCGGGAAGGCAAAGAATGAATGGGAGAAGGAAGGGTCCTAGCTCCCGAGCTTAGCAGACAAACAATCAGTCACGGTCTGAAGGATAAAAAAGATTCTTAAAACAAGTAGCGATCAGAGTGACTCATAGGGGAGCTGGCCCATACTATGATGATGAGGCATAACCTGAGATCATGGGTTAGCCAGTAAAAGAAGAAGGTTTGTCTTCGTTCCTGTTTCCATACGGTATCAATCGGCCGCCTTTACTTGGCCTCTGGGAAAACCAGCAAATAGCATTTCCCTGTAAGTGGCATGTCAAAAACGAGGAATTGAGATCCGGGCGAAATCAATGAAGACCTTTTCCCTCAAAGCATGCATGGCATTTTCTTCCTGCCCAATAAAGAAGTCACAGTCAGATGTTTTAGAGTCAGATGTTTTAGAGAAAGCCATCACAGCGCGAGTCACATTGGTCATCAACCTCTCCTTTGTTGCTAGCCACATAAAGCACCCGACACGCTGAGGAGTTTTTGCTCGCCATATCGCCTTCCAAACAGTCCCTGAACTACCACCTTCCAGTTTTGCAATGGCACCATAGGCGGACTCGACTTCATAGAGAACTCACCATTCGATGTTCCCGACCAGCATCCTCATATTCATCATTTACAAGAACATTTATCGCTGCAATTCTATGGCCCACTTCATCAATGCTGAAATTCCTCCCACTTCCACTGATTATTCGATCCTCATAAATCCGCTATTTTGGCTTGAAGTTTTGCTTGATCAACCGGGGGCCCAAAGCATACTCCAAGAGTGGTTTATCCATGACCCAACGATCTAACCAAAATCTCGCCAGCTTGCCATTCCCTACCACCCACTTCACCGCTTCATTCACCTCGTTCCAGCTGTTCACTATTCCCTGTAATTTCTATTACCTGAAAAAGAAAGAATGGAAAGCATGAAGCTTAAGCTCGACCATTAAGTCACAGGGAAGAACCTCGAATATATCAACTCTATTCTTAGCTTTCTATGAGAGATTACGATTCTGTGCAGGATTTACACCTTTCTGGAAGATGAAAAAGAGATCGAATTGTCAGTCTTTCTGGGCTTAGTAAGGTGTCGATCCAGTGCCTCTTGGTCTATGAGGATGAGGATTCGAGAGTCTTGAGTACTTCTAGTAAGTTGGTCTCATTCTCGTTTTCTCAATTATCTATCTTCGTTGGTCATGAGAAATCAAAAGAAAAGGGCGAGATTGCGTCTTCCAAAGACGCCCCTTCTGATTAACTCCCTCACAGCCTTTCGCTTTTAAAACCTTCGATTCGGGGATTCGAGAGCAGTCTTCTATCAAAGAGCGGATAACATCACAGCGGATACGATTCCGAGTTGGCCTGCATCAATAGCATTTCTTTTTATTCTTTAAGGAGACCGCCTATTCGAATTATCAAAGAGCTACTTCTATACGTGGCGGGTGCGGCTATCTTCTCCTATTGATTAACGTCCTTCAAAGAGCGTATTCTATTCCGGGTGTGGGATCGCTACCATCTACCTTTCCTCCAACAAGAAGGAACCATCCAAAGAAGCTACATGCCCCGCAACCCTCAATGCCATACTCCTAGGTGAAACCTTTAGCTACTAGGCGTGGCTGTGGACGAAGCTAGCAGCCGAAGGAATTGATCGAATATAAGATAGATATTCCGGGTGTACTTATGAGCTAAATCCTAAAGCAAGTAAGGTTGAGCAGCTCAGGCCCAATCCTACCATTGGTCATATCGCGGGATCTAAGTAGTTAGCACTTTTTATTGTCCATCCTGAAGCTAGATAACAGGAAGAAAAAGAGTGAGAACTCGGGGAGGTATCAGCTTTACGTTCCCCTTCCCCATACCATACATACGAAATTCTTTCATTTCAACATGATCTGGAAGAGGAAGCCTCAACCTAGAACGGGCACAGGTCCTACTCATCCTCCGTTCCAATATGAAAAAAACCAACACCAGATTATTGCGATAAGCATTCCGCTATAACGGGCAGACCGAACGAGTCCGGGATGTGGAAAGAAAGGGAAAGCGTTCAACTCAATTAGCGAAAAAAGTCTTTCATCAACTAGAATCCCGACTGAAGGAAACTAAGGTTTTAGTTCCGGCAGTGATAATGTGAGCCCTAAGCAGATCAAGCTTCCTTAGCGTACTGAGCCTACCTATTCAAGAGAACAGAGACTCGCTACCTAAAATGGTATTAATTCTCCTTTCGAGGGGAATCCTTTCTAGAGTAATCCGCCAGCCATAAGTATGAAAGCACATCCCCGGGGGTAAAAACTTGCAATCTAGGCCCGCTTTGTCTACTGAATTATGAACGCATCGGCATACCGACCTGCCTCAGCTAAGGAATGGGATTTTTCCATGTAAAGGCAAGCTGAAAAATATCTTTATGTACCTCAGATCCAGTGGGATCAGGCGCTTCTGCTTCGGTGAATGGTCTTTCTCGAGTGGAGATTCCTACGAATGGGATCGCTTCCTAAAGGTTGGCGAGATGGGGTCAGAAGAAGCATCGAAATTGCTCGTTCAAACAGAGATGTATGTGTCAAAGTATACCTGCAAGGGTCGGGCACCAGAGTTCCATTACTAGTATGAATAAGCGGCTGGAGTAACTCATACTGGACATCTGGGAAAGAAAAAGGATGGATCTTGCTGCTGGGAAAGAATACTCAACAATTGACTCTACAAGAACGACTTCTCCCAGGGCTCTAGCCCATCCCAGTTCGAATGAATTAGGGGTTTTTTACCAATCCGCCGGTCCCAATCTATTAGTCTTAAGGGGAGGAAGGAAAGACAGACAGTTTGGAAGGGAAGAGCCTATGAATGTGCAGTTGATTGCGCATAGCCCTTACTATTCAAGTTATCCCACTAGTCAAAGCATCTAGATCGATTCCTAAGAGTTTGCACATGGGTAAGCCCAGTAACGGATTAACCACGATCTTAGAGAATGCCTTCTTTGCAAGAATAAGATGTTCCGGTCCCTTTACTAGTTAGCGCTCCATGGGTCCTTGTCCTTTCTTACCTAATTCCCTTAACTTAAACACGGTATTATGCGCATCTTTCGATGAAAAGAAAGATCTTATTAGCTATAGACAGCAGACATGATCAATAGTTAGGATTATATATCCCACGAGCAAGACAGAGAAGAAAGTTCAGATGTACAGGGTGTTAGGAGCTTTTCATGTGTATGCCGCAAATCAAGTCTTTTGAAGAAGTGCTTGTTCACGTGAAGAACCATCGATTGATTACTTGTCCGATTCGGTATGTAGGCACAGAGAAAGTGTTCTGGCTTGAGCCGAGAAAGTCTCACCCTTCTATGTACATCCACAACTGATCAGCTCTTTCATTGCAACTCACCACCCTCCTAGGTGTGTAAGATAATAAAAAGGAAGCTGTGATTGCTTGAGTTGAATCAGTTGAGTTTGGTCCTAACGTATATTCGTCTGGTGGTATCGTATATAAGATCACGGCTGCTTTTAGGAGTGATCTTTCCCTCTTTCAACAAGCCGGTGGTGATCTCACTTTCGAAAGAGAGTCTCGACGTGGCGGTGTACACGTAGCTCCATAGCGAGACTAGTCACTGGCTACAGGGTTCTTTCCTACCGGACCGGGGGCGGCCGAGAATGTTATGTCAAAAGGACCAACGACGATGAAGGAGAAGAAGGAGTAGGAGTAGGAGCTAATTCGAACGGAATCGAATGATTACGAGATAAACAATGAGACAAAGGGGAGCACTTAGACAATTCACTTTTAGTACAGGGAAGTCCCCCGGTAGGAATTCCTCAGGGCGTATTACGGCTTTTCACCGAGGGGGTGGATCGAAGCGATTGCAACGAAGAATTGATCTGAAACGAAGCACTTCGTCTATGGGCATTGTAGAAAGGATAGAATATGATCCTAATCGTTCTTCTCGGATCGCTCCAGTACGATGGATCGAGGGGGTGCAGCTACGCTGCCAGAGGAAATGCAAGACGATAGAAGAGTTCGCTCCGCCGCGTAAGATCCTCGAATCTACCACGACCACCATAGGCGGCCTATTTTCGTGCTCTTCCCTTCCGGGAAGGCGGATCAAAGAAAGGTAGCTTGCTGCTCTCCTGGACTGATAGCGGCTTATGTAGTGGTCGGCCTTATAAAGCTCCCTAAGCAAAGCTTACCTCCCCCCTTCCCTTATTAAATGAAGTAGAAAGTCTTCACTTAGTAGTAGGCATTCTATAAGCGACTTGTCGAGTCTACGAAGCTTTGCTTCTTGTAGTCGGCCCGTAATGCCGTAGCTTGCTTCCTTCCAGCTCAGAATGCCTAATGCCTATTATCTAGTTCTAGAAGCTAACCACCAGAAGCTCACCCTTCAGGTGCCGCTTCCAACGCAGGAGGCCAAGCATTCTGCCAGACGTCCCGGCCTGGGAGCCCCGTTCGCCTTTGATACTTCAGTAGATCTTCAAAAAGAAAAAGAAAGACTTCAATGCAGCCTTAACTACAACTACATTACGCAAGCTACACCAATACCTATACTTATCTATAGAGTAAAAAAAGTACCAGTGACGGTGACTTTCTAGGGTTATGGATTCAGTCGGCTAAACTCCATCAAACTCCTCAATAAATATCAACAAACACCATGTCGTGACCGGTGTAGTTAAGTTTCCAAAGGTGAACAGCCCCCTGTCCTTTATAGTCGTAAAGGGCTTCTCAGAAAAGTAAGGAAGGGGGCATTCGAAAGGCCGATCACTATATTATAGGCCTTCTGGTAGGAAGGCCGACCACTACACGGACTCTATACCAAGTCATGAGCGATAGCGAAGCCAAGCCTTCGCCTATAGGCGAAGGGACGAAAGCCCGACGAAGGCCGTAAGAAAGAAGAAAATAAGTACGTTAAGGTTACGAAGTCACTTAGCCGTCTACAAAGGGAAAGGCGTCGGTACGGAGTCACGTCAGCTGTGGATATAGACTAGGCTATAAGGAACGGAGTCTTAAACTATGGACCGATACTACACTAAGGAACAAGGAAGCTTGACTGAGAAAAGAAGTCAAGGAACGAAGCTGCTTCTCTAATAGCCCCTACGGGCGAAGGCTTTTTGAAAAAGTATTTTTTGTCTTGTTCTTGTAAATGCATTTTTTTTCTATTTAGAGAGAGGAGGCTTCAAGTTCTTAGGAAGAGCCGTACGAGGCAGCTCACGTACGGTTCGGGAGCCGAGCCCCAGCACAGGGGCTTAGGTCAACACTTATATAATAGCCAGTCATCAATTGGAAGCAGGCAAAATGGTGATGAATTGCGATTGGTCCAAACCTTCGACCCGTGACTTATTGCGACCCGCCCGGAATGCCCATCTATACTAAGACCTTATTCACACAGCGAAGAAAGTCCGAGTGGAAGGGGGCAGTCAGCTGGCTGCTTCTTGGCCACGCCCCCCTGCTTATAGACACGAGATACTTGATCTAAATTCTCAAATAGGAAATTGCATACCATTAGCCGATATACGTATAGGAACATGGATACATGATATTGAATGTCATCCAGGCCAAGGCGCAAAGCTGGCTCGAGCCGCAGGAACTTTTTCTAAAATAATGAAGTGAAGGAACCAGCCCCCCCCTACACTCTCTCTTACTCTTAGGTTTGTGCGGCTACCTTCGGGTGTTGAAAAACTCATTGATTCCCGATGCCGAGCTACTATTGGTATAGTTTCCAATCCCAACTATGATGTATGTAAACTTAGAAAAGCTGGATAAAGCCGGTGGTTAGGCAGACGTCCCATTGTTCGTGGTGTTGCAATGAATTCAGTGGATCATCCTCATGGAGGAGGTGAGGGGCGCACAAAAGGAGGTAGACTTTCGGCGTCACCTTGAGGGAAGCCCACCAAAGCTGGATTTAGGGCAGGGGTGGGGAAACGTAGAAATGAGTTCATGCCACGACGATCTATATGGAAGGGCAGTTTTGTTGATGCATTCCTGTTGAGAATGAAGAAGAAAAGAGAGCAGCTGATTCAATAAGAGGGAAAGAAGTGACCCGACTTGCTGGCTTTAAATTGAAACTGTCTTCTCTGCGCTTCTGTCAACGGCATTCTCAAATAGCTCCATTTTCACCGCACCAGACTCTATCTTTTAAGTGGCTATCTGACCTTCCTCTCTCTATTTCGGGCCTCCCTTTCAGGGAAAATATAGTGACGGGCTTGGTGGACTTGCTTTATCACATTCAATTCCCCAACTTTTTCTGGTTCTGAGACTGGGGCGCTTGATGGCATTTCTTAGTCAATGAGTTCGATATTTTATTGTTTGAGTCACCCCTACTTTAAAGCGTACAAACTAAACTAGCTCCACAGGTCCCTGTCCCTTCTATCTCACATCGAACACGCTTTTAGTACTAATCCTGGGACTTGAGTCTAGCAATGACTTTTGAATTAGTTTTGAACAGATAGACCGCCAGACGCGCATTCCTTGGGATCAGAAGGAAGACTCTCCCTGTGCGTGCTATTGCTCTATGGCTTTCCATAATGAATTTGATGGCATGCTTTCGACGTGCTGTGATGAGAGGTGCCTTAACCTCAATCCCGTCCTTTTGAGTTGTAAGCAATGTCCCTTCGCTTTGTGAAAGGGATTTTACTTTTATCTCCTTAATGGACTAATTCGAATCAACAATGAAGGAAAGAGTCAAATAGAAGGATAAGCAAAAGAAATAAAATAGGATAAGGTAAATAAAGAATAGGATAAGGTAAATATTGTTGAAAGAATAGAATAGTCTTTCTATCACTTTCTTATGCATTTCTTTCCATTAGTTATCAATGATTCCCCTTCCATATATTGCTGAAGTTGAATAGACCCTTACCCTTCTCTTTCTCTCCGATAGCATCTTTAGTCCCATCTTGTAAGACCAACTGTACCAGTTGCCTATCACCGCTTCTGAGCTTTCTCTGAGTCTCTATTTCGTTACCTTCTACTACCGATCTGCTCCTGCTGCTCGCTTCGCTTGTTTCGTTAAGCTCGCTTTCTTTTCCGCCGTTGGTATTAGCTTTTGTATGGAATTAGCATTACCTCGTAGGGTACGAACGGTATAAGACAAAGAAAGGTTCGAAGCGTAATCGACAAAAGCCTCCTCTTCCTAACATTGGCATGAGATCTCGGTAGGACCAGGCGATGTCATTCAGGAGCGTATCCTTTTGAATCACAAATGAACAGATACCCGGCAAACGACTTCCTTCCACCAAAGTAGAATCGTGAGCCTATTAATGAAGCAAATTCAATGAAGCAAGAACTGGTAAAAGTACACCCTCCCCTTTAGGGATAACCAAGTCCCCAGAAAAGTACTGGTACTGGTACTCGGCTCGAATTTCTTTTCTAGTCGGGGTCTTTGTTCGGCCTGCCCGCCCGCGTTAAACAAAGAGCATGAAAGTTCCTCAATTGTTTGGTCCTGAGAGAAGGGCCCTTTAAAAAGAACCCCACCGCATCAGCTATACACCGAGGACCGGTACCGAGACCCATACCCCCCTAGCTACATGGTGGTACTTTGCGGCTCCTCACAAGTCGTTTTGGTCGGACAATTCTAATATCTACCGAAGTGGGACAAAGACCTTATAAATAAAGAGAAGCGAGGGTGGATGTAATTCAGATAAGGGACTAGCTTGCTTCTAGTCTTCGCAAGACGGCTTACTTCACCAACGAACGGGGTGTGGGCCAAGATGACGAAAGTTTTGATTCAACGACCCGCTCAAACTGAATAAAAGTACAAGGCTGACTGACGATGAAAAAGGAAAGGAGTCTCTCTTGCTAGAGCGGGAGATAGCTTGACTTTTTGTCCCTGGTTCCAACTATCTCCCATAAAGCCAAGAGCCCTTCTTGGCATACCGAGCTCGATCGATATCACTCACTGACCTTGGCTACTTCGTCTTAGCCTCGGCTAATCCTGTTTCCAGAGCAGATGTTCCTGTCTTTTCAGCTCTTGGAAAAAAGATGAACTTTATCATCCAACTTTTAAAAGAAGTGAAGGGGCTTGCTTCTTCTTTCTCAACTTGAAAGCTCTTGCTCCATCTGCCGCCTCGTAAGATGAGTCAACCCCCGAATGAATACACGGATACGGATGTTGATCCGTGCGATTCGTCAGATTTAGGGACGAAAAAGAAACTCTCAGTCTCCTGCCTGAGTCTGTAAAAGGATAATGCAGAAAGCCCTGTTCTCTTTCTGGAATAAAATAAGAAGAGGGGATTTCTGTATGTTTCCCCTTGGTTGCTTTAACCGTCTTGAAAGAGAATGAGTGCAAAGAAGCGAAGTAAGGTTTAGACTTTTCCCAAGTATCTAATTAGCCTTATCTGCTCTTTGTGTGTAAGGGCAATAGGAAAATGAATTGGCGTAACCGGTCTTGAAGGCAGGGAGACTATACTTATTTTGATTGAAAGGTTGGAATGCCTAGTTTCGTACCCGCAAGGGATTCGACTTTTCCTTTTCCGATCATCGCTCGTTCCTCGCTCCTTGAGGTCAATATTATTAGGCACAGCCCTTTGCTCTTTCCTTACTTTGGTTTAAGATTCGTCCTCACCGCCTATTTAACCCTGGTTGGGTGGCACTCCTTCTCCAAGCGAGCCTGTTCTGTTGGAGTGGTAGTTGGTTGCAGTTTGAAAGGGTTTCCCTGCCATTCATTCAAAAAGGGACTATTCTGTTAAAGTCCTAAAGGCAAAGGCATCCAGTGCCAATGCTGCGGAGAGTGCCCTTTTCTTCATTCTCCTTTAACCACAGTTTTAGGAAGAGGGGAAGTTTACAGACACCTAGTTCCCTGTCATGGAGGGATAGTCCTAAGTGATCTAGTTGAAGTTTTAGTTCCAGTGGTCTAGCTATCCTGTTAGAGGTCGTCTAATGGGAGTCGGGCTATGGGGAATCGAACCCAATTTTTCCACGACACGACCCCCTTTTCTTTCTCTCCCCCTCGCTTTAGTTTACTCTTTTCAAGAATCGGCAATCGTAGACACAACTCCCAATGGTGAGAAATACCAACTCTCTTAGGAAAGAACTATAACCGTAAGATTCTTCTTCAACCGAAACCGCCTTGGCTTTAGAGCCAGATTCTCTTTAGTTGTTAATTCACTTTCGAAATCAGTGCCAGTAGGCGAGGGGAATAAGTCTGATTATCTTGGATCTCTACATTCACTTGAATCAGCCTCAGTGGCAGCACCGTAACCATCATCGGAATCATCATCTAAAGTAAAAATGGGCCTAGCAGGAAGAAGTTCTTGCAGACGAAGTTGCAGATTCAATAGTTAAAGTTGCAAAGCAAAGGAAGTTCCTGAGTCAGCTACTATGCCAATAATGGGAGAAAAGGCAAAGTCTGTACCAGTTGAAGTAAGCTCAGAGGCTGAATCAGTTCCAAAGTAAGCTGCAAAGGTAAAGGAATTGGAAGAATCACTCCCACCAGAATCAGTTGAAGACGAATCGGAATGATAAACTCTTCTAGGAAGACGAATCTGTTGTTACAGAATCTGCAAAGTAAGTGAAAGAAGAAAGTAAGGATAGAAGAAAGTACTTTCCTTGCTAGGAGCCTCAGGGTAAGAATCGGAACCGGAAGACTCTCTTTCTATTGTTACTGAATCTGCATTCACAGGGGAAGACTCTTCTCTTAAAGTAAAATAGTTTCCTTCCTTCTTTCCGCCTTTCCTTGTGCCTCCAACTCCAAAGTCAGTTATTACTTATATTATTTTTTCTGCGGAGTCAGGAGTTACAAAGGAAGAATGGGAAGGGCCAGATTCCAGTAGATATTATTTCCTGGCTACTTTCCTTGCGGAAGAAGAGGAATCAGCTTCAAGTCCTGGTTCAGCATCTAGTCCCAGTGGAAGAATCAGTTGTGTAAGAAAGGGCATCCTCAGTTCTTAGAAAGTAAGTTGCATAACCGGAACCATCATCCGCCCCTATCTCTAAAGGGGCTTACGACTTTATCGAAGGTAACGTCAATTGTAGTCAGTGCCTAAAAGCGCTATCATTATGGTAGTGTGGTTAGCCTACTGGATAGAGAGTTTAGTCATTAGCCTACTGAATCGGGAGTTTAGTACCAGTACCTAAAAGTTGGAGTTGGTACCTTTCCTTTGAGTCGAGCCAGTTGCAAGCGGAGGCTGACGACTGAATATATAGTTCATGTTTCTCCTTCTATTCGTTAGGTGGTTTATTCAATTAAGGAGGAGTCGGCTTAGTAGTGAATAGGGACGTGAGGCCGCTGCTTCAGAAAACTGAATCCACGGCTTCAAAGTAAACTCGATAGACTGATTCACCTAGATCCACTTCTGAAACGAGATCAACTGCTTCTCCTGAACCAGGTAAGGCTAGTTTCTTCAGAAGAAAGAGAATCAACTGAAGAATCTGCCTTCCTTTCTTTGAAGAAGTCATTGGGTGATCTCCTGCCTCTGGATTGCCTACGAAATGCAACTGGGGACATAGGAACGACCAGGCCTTTCCTGATAGTAGTGTGCCTCTATATCAGTAAGTAGTTTCCCGCTTTCCAGAAGAAGTCGCTATTGTTCCTAAAGGCAAGAGTAGGGTCCTGCTCTGTTCCCTACTAATTGCGTAGTAAGAGAAGCAGTTGCCCTTCCCCCTCGTAGGGTTGCTCTTTTCCCTCGGTGAGTAGCTTCCCGTCCTTGCTTGTCTGGTAGTTGAATAAAGGTTGTTTTGCTTTTAGCTTCCCCTTTCTGCGAGTGTTCGGTTCCGAGCTAAGATGCCTCCCGACTCTCTATTAGTAGTAGAGCTATTAGTATTAGTAGTAGAGCTATTAGTAGTAGAGCTGAGGATAGGGGTATAGCTAACGTCCGCTTGTCCATCCTTTAGGTCTGTATCTGATCCGATGGGATCTAGGTAAATAGGTCTATACAGAGTAGCCACCTATCACCTATCTTTGTAGATAACTGCTTTTTTACTATAATAGGTGGTGGATGAGGAAAGGGGCTTAGAGCCCTTAGTAGCACGCACACTGGCGGGACCTTTCTTTCCTTCCTCTGTCCCACAAGGGAAAACCCGAACCAAGCCTATTTATTATATATTAGAATATTATTTTAAAGTTAAATTCAAATCGAAATAGCGTATGAAATCCCAAGCAATGCCCAAAGACTCCCATGTCTTTCTTGGTTGGACTAACCCAACCGGCAATTGTAGACAAGTCTTTCTGAATTTTTAGAGCAAGAAGCGGAACTACAGGGATGAAATTTAAAGTGTTTCTTACGATTACGCCCAACAGCCCACTTGAGCAATTTGCCATTCTCCCATTGATTCCTATGAATATAGGAAACTTGTATTTCTCATTCACAAATCCATCTTTGTTTATGCTGCTAACTCTAAGTTTGGTCCTACTTCTGGTTCATTTTGTTACTAAAAACGGAGGAGGAAACTCAGTACCAAATGCTTGGCAATCCTTGGTAGAGCTTATTTATGATTTCGTGCCGAACCCGGTAAACGAACAAATAGGTGGTCTTTCCGGAAATGTTAAACAAAAGTTTTTCCCTCGCATCTCGGTCACTTTTACTTTTTCGTTATTTCGTAATCCCCAGGGTATGATACCTTATAGCTTCACAGTTACAAGTCATTTTCTCATTACTTTGGGTCTCTCATTTTCTATTTTTATTGGCATTACTATAGTGGGATTTCAAAAAAATGGGCTTCATTTTTTAAGCTTCTCATTACCCGCAGGAGTTCCACTGCCGTTAGCACCCTTTTTAGTACTCCTTGAGCTAATCCCTCATTGTTTTCGCGCATTAAGCTCAGGAATACGTTTATTTGCTAATATGATGGCCGGTCATAGTTCAGTAAAGATTTTAAGTGGGTTCGCTTGGACTATGCTATGTATGAATGATCTTTTATATTTCATAGGAGATCCTGGTCCTTTATTTATAGTTCTTGCATTAACCGGTCTGGAATTAGGTGTAGCTATATTACAAGCTCATGTTTCTACGATCTCAATCTGTATTTACTTGAATGATGCTACAAATCTCCATCAAAGTGGTTATTTTTTTATAATTGAACAAAAGCGAGGAGCGAAGCATGCTACCGAGTTTACGAGGTGAAGGAGCGAGAATTTCCCCCGGATCGAATCAAAAACAAAAAATAGTGGTATTTGCTAGCAACAACATAATGGAGGCAGTCAATCAATATGGATTGATCCTAAATCTGATTCAAATCCAATATAGTACCTATGGATACATAAGAAATGTATTGACTCAATTCTTTTTAATGAA
>CATIWM010175076.1:0-16181 GCA_949671775.1 Mallotus repandus
TATTTTTATGCTTTAAAGTTAATACTCTTTGTATATTATTGTTATATCCATTTTTTTAGGTACAAACGAGCTCACACACGAGCTCACAAACGATTTCACAAATGAGCTCACAAACGAGCTCACACACGAGCTCACAAACGAGCTCACAAATGATTTCACAAACGAGCTCACAAACGAGCTCACACACGAGATCACAAATGAGCTCACAAATGAGCTAATAAATGAGCCCACAAACAAGCTAATAAACGAGCCCACAAATGAGCTCACACACGAGCCCACACACGAGCCCACAAACGAGCTTTCAAACGAGCATAAATCGAGCTTTGTTCATGGACAAGCTCGAGCTCATCTCGAGCCGAGCTTGAGCCGAGCTCGAACTCTGAATTTTTAATTATACCGAGCTCGAGCCCGAGCTCGAACACTTATATATTATGCCGAGCCGAGCTCTAGTAGTCCAAAACTCAGCTCGGCCTGGCTCGATTACAGCCCTAGACGTTGATGGGTGAGCTGAGGTGGCCAGCCTCAGTCACTAATGCCGAAGAATGTTCGGTAACGAGACTCGAAATTCTGTCGTTTCTAAGTAGAAGGATGTGAAAATGTCAGCTGGACTTATAGATGCTCAGTGTTAAGAAACGACTCGAGAGATTAACCCATTATAGAAATTATCTGACGGGACTAGCCGTCGCTGGAATTTTTAGTGCTCGAAGCTTAGATGCTCAGTGCTATAAAAGCAAGGCCCGAGTATTTGTGACCATAAAGTCAATCTTAGTGTTATGAAACGAGGCCCGAGTGCCTGTGACCATTAGGTCAATCTCGGTGTTATGAAATGAGGCCCGAGTGCCTGTGACCATGAGGTCAATCTCAGTGTTATGAAATGAGGTCCGAGTGCCTGTGACCATGAGGTCAATCTCGATGTTATGAAATGAGACCCGAGTGCCTGTGACCATGAGGTCAATCTCGGTGCATTAGAAGCAAGGCCCGAGATTGTGAGTTTCCATATATACTCAACTTTGTGAGATGCTCAATGCTGAAGAGCAACCTGAGATTTGAAAGAAATACTTCAATATTGCTCAGCTTTGTATTTTGATAGCTTTATTGATGACAACAATCTAGCCAGAATAATGATTGATGTTGAGTTCAAACATTGTTGATGTTGATGTTTGATTTTGTCGAGCATTGCCATTGTAGCAAAAGGAAAAGATGTTGTGATCCTGGTAGTGAGTCCAAGCTCCTCTAGTTTGAGCTTAGTAATGTGGGATAGTAATTTAGTGAAGATTTTTTGAAAGGATGGAATGTGAGCTTTTAAAGTCCAAACTTAGGTTTGTCCAATCTGAATGGTAAGATAATCTTTATAGTTCAAGGGAAAGGCAAAGGTTGTATAGTTTATAGAATAGAGGATACTGCACAATGCTGGTTAGGTTGTCTTGGAATTTCACTTTGATTTATACAGCTATGTAGCGGATATAGTTGACTTTCTTCTTGAATTTCCCTTGTTGAATATTCTTCGAAATTTTCATGAACAAGGATCTGCTGAGTAGGATTTGCCTGAGTATTGTTTGATATGATTTTGAATGGGAGCCACTATTAGTATTGCTTGACAGTGTGTTGAATGTCATTTGACAATTTCTGCATGTGAGTGCAATGTTGATGCCGAGTGAGATGATCAAAGTGTCCGATTGTTTGGACTGATTGGTGCTTAAAGTAGCATCTTCAGTAAATGCATTTTCCTCATCTGTAACAATAGATAAAAGAAAAATAATTTTGGGGTTGTTTAATTGATCTCAATTGATGGTCAGCCCTCGTATAATATATATCAATGTGATTGGTGCATGTTTTTAAACTTTATGCACGGATAATGATTATATATTCTTGGATGAACATCTAGATGTAGATGTGTAAGCATGCTTGTGTGACAAGCCATATATTTGAAAATAAATAATTAAAAAATAAATAATTGGGAAAGGAAACTTATCTCTTAATGGGCGCTTTTCCTGTCTTTAAGTGTAACGAATATTTATGTTCGTTCATTTGCTCCGTTGTTGTTGATAATCTGAAGGGGTTGCCATTGATTTCTGCTTGAATATCCAAGCCTCAATATACTATTCGAGTTCACATATACCCAATTCCTTAGCATTTGTTATATTTTGAATTCGTTATTTTAAGAGAAATCCTGAAATTCTTGCACTAGCTTCCAAGCATGATTAACTAAGATTTATTATTTATTGAGGAGGCCCTTCTTATCATCTCAGTCCTTGCTAGCGTTGTGATCACTGTTGATGTGCTTAATATTCCCTTTAAAATATGTTTACCTCTTGGGCGGATGGTATATTAACGCATTTCGATTTGATGTTTGGCGGATTGATGGCACTGTTCCTCTCTTTTACTAATTCAGAGGTGAAACTTTCTGGTTATGGAATCATTATTCGAACCCTTATCAACTGAATCTTGAAGCTTTCCCTTCTAAATAGAAATATTTGTACCGTGGGTAGCTTTTCCGTCATACTTTATATATAAGTCCTTGATGGATTGTATGGTACTGCTTGCTCAAGGGTATAGGGTGAGACTTGTTTCTTTTTTGAATTATCAGAGAACCTTCAACAAATTGAATCTGCCTTTTGGTGGATGACGGCATGTTCTTTCTTTATTTCCAGTCTGGTATGCTACCTTCCCAACTAGCTTTACTTCTTGAAGAAGAATAAAGATTCCTTTGAGAGGGAATCTATAAACCATGGTGATGATATTTTTGTTGGAACTATTCGATGACAAGGAGTCCTTGTTTCATCAATAAAGATGGGCTTTTAACTGAATTAGCTCTAGATATCTGAGTATCTCCAAGATTCAGTGTTGGATTCTTGGGTAAGCTCAGGATGGGTGCTCGATGAGATTTTGATGTTCGATTTTTGGTGTCAAGCCTTTGCTGAAAACCGAGAGTGAGCTTGGCTCTCGTCGTTTAGTCTTTAATCCAAGGTTAAAATTATTATATACCTTAGTCAATATGGAATACGAACTTTGTAAAGTCTCATGCAGTTCATCTAACAATCAATTCTTTTTTACTCTAGTTTAGCTTTTAACAAGGACGACTTTCAAAACGAGAGTCAGACTCAAGTATTCGACTATCTCTAGGCTTTGGTGTTTTGAAGCTCGACGCTCAGTGGATGCTCGTAGTTTTTGGGATGTTCAGTGCTCGGTTCACACTGCTGAGCTTACAATCTCAGTATTTAGACGCTTAATGGATGTTCAACATTCAGAGTTTGCTTATAATCTAAGGATCATTCTTGCCTTTTTCTGCTGTCTCCATTGCGCGACACACAACCCTTCCTTTCTAATTTTTTTTCTTTTACAAGTGCCCTTCTGTTATTTGACATGTCTCTATCATCATTGGCAATCTTTGATTTCTGATTACCAACATCATCTATTCTTCATTGTGCACTAACTTTGGAAGTTTTTTTTCTTGAGTTGAGTTTCTTGATTTGCTATAAACTTCACTTAAACTCAGGAGCTAGATTTTATGGTGTTTCTGGCTTTAACATCCATCTTCCATATGAGGACTATGCATATCGGGAGATTGTGCAATTCAATGATGTGGTTCTTGCTCAATTGATTTGTTGTTGGTGGTTATGGTATTTACAGTGGCCACTTTCTTGTGTCCATGTTTCAAACTTTAAAATAATTTTATAAAGATAGGAAGCTGCTTAAAGATCTGCGTACCTTATCCGACTATGAATCTCGATGCCAATAAATAATAGGTACGAAATTTGCTGGCTTCTGAGATAGCTTGCTCTTTAGTTTATCGGGTACTTGGAGTCCGAATGTTCAAGAACTTAATGTCCAGTATTCAATGCTCGGTGCTTAGTTTAATGTCTGAGAATCAAACTTAGACGTTCGACTGTCTCTATGAATCAAGGCTTAGTGGTGGTTGGATGTTTTTTATTCAAGCACCATTCTTGTTCGTAGATCTTCTCTTTATCAACTTCCCATTTTTTCTATTGATAAACTCTATCAGTTATGTTGATTGACGTCCGTAAGATATTAATGAAATAAGTTACTCCACCTCATGATTTAAAGAATAGAAATATTAGTTGAAACAAGCTTCACAACCCACAAGGGCATGTTCGGCTCATCAAGGTCTGGTTTGCAACGATGCTTAGAACTTGGGGGATTGCTCTGTGCTTGGTTCTTGGTGTTGAATCTTTAATCCGAGAATAAGCTTTGCTGGTTTAGGCATTTAATGTCTTTGTCCTGCTTTTGTTGCTCCATGCTAAGATCAGACAATCTTATCTTCAACGATTTGTTGTCACGTGTTCTCCTATATGTGTACTTAAGCTTTACTTGTCAAAAGGGGAACTTAAGCTGGTACCTTCTACGGGATAAGAACAACAACATGGGAGATGATGTGTATTCTACTCGGAACTTTGTTCCTTGATCTCTGTTATCTTCCTTTTCTTGTCGCTCAAATCCAAGTCCGTCTTAATCTTGGCAGCATGAAATTTATTTCTTTCCAAACTAACAATCAACTCATAGAGAGTTTTTGAAATTTTTGTCTTTTCCAAATATCCGGTCATGTTTTCCTAATTCATTAACCATTTGCGCTTCTTTAAGAAAATCATCTTTTTGAATGAACATGCTACTTGCTAATAAACTGATTGTTCCTTGACGAGTATGGACATGTTTTAGGAAAAGGGCAGGTTTTATTTTGAGTTGTTGAGCTAAATTCCAGCAAGTAATGAAAATTCGGGATTTAATTCGGTTGTAACTAGCTCTTGACTATTTTATTTTGAAACAAAATAAAATGAGCTAGGTCCCATAGACGGCGCCACTTGATAACTCTGAATTGTATCCTTATTTGTGGAACCTGTATCGACGAGAAGAAAAGGTGAATGGGCGGGGTTTCCCCCATAAACACTCTGACGAGTAAGTCAATAATTATATGGAAAAATAATAATAAAGCAAAGAAAATAGAATAAAGAATGTAGAATGAGTGTATGATGTTGAAGTGATGATAAAATGATGAGATGATGTAAAATATGAGAATACGAGAATGTGTAAATGAATGATCTCTCCATGATATGAGATGTATATATAGTGAGAGATTAGACATAAACCTCTTACGAATAGAATTCCTTAGTCTTATAGGATTGCCTTATTTAGGAGAGAATAGACTTCCTTATCAAGTTTTCTTCTTATTCAAACATTCTTTCTCCTTATTAGAATAAGATATTGATTATGGGATATTAAATGGAATGAATTATAATGCCCTTGGAGATAAACTATCACTTAATTACTCTCTCACTAACACCGTTGTAATCTTTGTAAGCTCTTTGACCATTAAATCAAAATTCACCAACTATTTATTCAAAGTTGAATGAACATAGATAATTGAGATGCATAATAGCAGTAGTATCTTTTTTTATTCTTTAATTTTTATAGTTAATTTTTAAAATTTAATTTTAAAACATATTTTTTTATTATATTTAAAGAAAAAATAAAAATTATAAAAAAATTAATTTAAATTTTTAAGAATTACATTTTCTATTCTAATACCAAACAGATTTTTAATAGCAAAAGCCAAAAGGTGCTCCATTGCATGTGATATTACAACTTTCGAATTATAAAATTTAATATAGCATTATTGGCAAATTAATGTTAAAAAAACAGGAAAATTACATTTCACCCTTTCATTAGCAATTATTCTATTCAAGGGAATGTATAATAATTATGTTTGACTAGATAAATGGATCAAATGTTCCCTTAATAATAATATTAATAATAGTATCATGCATCATTGCTCACATAAGAAGCTACAATGAATTGACAGGCACAATGCTGCATCCTTACATATGACCTCACTGTCCTTTTTAAAAAAAAAAAACTGATTAAAAAATTATCATCATGCGACAATAAAAATTAAAATTTTTGTGCATTATACAATAGGATATACATTTTTGAGATAAAAATTAATTTTATATATTAATAATAATAAATATTAAGTCTATTGATATGAAAAATTATAATTTTTTCAACCTTTTATATATTTATAACAAATTTTAAAATTTGATAAAATTAATCTAATTTGACATATTAATTATAATTTTATAATTGTAATTTGGTCAAAAATTAAAAATTAAAATACATATAATATTTGAGGTTAATTAGCTGATCTTATAATTATAATCCTATATTCATATGAAGAGTTAAAACTAAACAAAGAAGGAGAACAACATAGTGTTTACAAATTAAATCATTGTTATTTTATATTTTTTAAAATTATTTAAGTTGAAACGTAATTAACTATTATAATTAGTAGTTAAATGATATAAATGTAAAACTTATAGAAATAGAGATTGGCGATTTCTTCATATGTCACTAGTGTATTTTCTTTTTCTTTTTTCACCAAATTTTAATTGTGCTTAAATTAAAAATAATATGTCAAACTAAATTAACTTTACCAAATTTTAAAATTAAATATAAACTTGTAAAAGTTAAAAAAAATAATTTTTAACATTAATATACCTAAAATTTAAATTTTAAATTTTATATTTTATATTATTTTTAAAAATAAATTATTATTGGACTACTTTCTAAGTCACTATTGCTATTGTTATCATTGAGAAAATGAAATGACAGAGTGGCGCAGCCGCCCCTTTTCCTTTTCCATAAGAAAATTTTGGATGGAGTTGGCACTTTCTAATTGTTAATGCAAGATATTTTTCACCATGGTATATATATAGATATATATCAATTTAACATTTTAATTTATCATTTTATCATTTTAAAATTTATTAATTTAATGATATAATACATATATTATTTCATGTAATATATATATATATATATATATATATATAATGTTTTATTTAATGCGTGATGAGCAAATTTTATTGTTAATGTCTTTAAGTATAATGATAGATTTTTTTTTTTTGAACTTGATAGATTTAGTTATACACTTATAATATAATCATGAGGTGATCCAATCATTTCCTGGTGAAATGATCAACACATTTTTCAAATTGTAGGAATATGTTTAAATTAATTTATGTGTTAGTATATATATATATATATATATATATATATTGTATGCTTTTAAAAACACATTCTTTCTCCTAATTTATTTTATTTATAAATAAATAAAGGTTTTAAAATGTTTTCTATACATTTTCATATTAAAATAATTTTTATATTTTATTAGTCCTCCATAAATAATTTAAATGATAAAAATATAAACATTCAGATTTAAATAGTGGGGTTTGATATTATGTCCTTCTATGCTCTCCCTTGTAGAACTTTGTCAGTAAAAAAAATTTGTCATATTAATAGTAAATTTATTTTGTATAAAAAATATGATGGTGAAAATTTTTAAATTTAAAATTCTTTATTTTTTTGTCAGGCTCTTGAACGAAATGAAAAAACCAATCATCACATTTTTTTATGGATAATTTAAATAAAATTCAATTTCATATAAAAATGTACAACAACAAAGTTATTGACCGAGTGTTTTAATGATTTTTTTAAGGGTTACGAGATACAAAATTTAATAATTGTGATTTAGTTTTCATTCAAACCCTAACTGCCCTTTTTTTTTCTGTTTTTTTCTTTTTGTGGTTTCCATAAAAAATTTTATTTTTTAGATAGCACTTATTATTTTTCTTAGATCCACAGTAATTTTTTATTATTTTTTATGTTTAATTTTTTATATTTTATTTCTTTATTTTTAATAAATATAAATATTTGATCTATTTTTTTTTTATTAAATTTGTTTACATCTTTTTATATGGAGTTGCTAACCTTTTGGAATTTAATTGTTTATCCTTTGTGGAATATCTCTCAATTGTGTAACTTTTTTGTTAATATCTCTGCAATTGAACTCACTTAAAAATTAAAGAGTCAATATATGACTAATTAAAATCATAAAGTCAAGCGTCAGAGCCCGCTTAAGGGCACTAGTGGTCCTAAGTAATTTTTTTTAAAGATATCAAATTATTAATTTAATTATTTTTAAATATTAATTATTTTCAAAAAAATAGAAAATAATTTAGTATTAACATAAAATAAATTTTTGTAAATTTTTTTTATTGAAACTCAAAAGATAACAAATTAAAAGTTAAAATTTTTTCTAACAAATAATTTGTTTGAAAATATTGAAAAACAAGAGATACAACTAAAAAAAGTAAGAAAGAAAAAAATTAAATGTATGATATTTATATTTTTACTAAATTAATTAAGAACCTTTACTTTAAATTTAATGAATATAATTAATAAAATCCTGTTAAAAATATATTTTCTATTAAAATTGTCACTTTACTACTACATTTATATTTTCCTTGTATCACTAATAAATAAAATTTATTTCACATATTTAACAATAATTATTTGTAAAATAAAATTTATTTTGTAATAAATAAAATGATTAAATTGCTAGAAAATTTAATAGATTAAAAAATTATTTTAACATATTGTTAATTAAAATCTATAAAAATACTAATTTAAAATTATATATATACTATTTTCTTGGGGCCCAAGGCATAGGATAGGCCATAAGACGATTGTGGAGTGTATGAATTGCTAATTAAAAAAACTCTATCAATGTAATTGAAAAATAGTGACAAGAGATTTTATGATTTGAGTGATATTTTATTTTGGTCCTTCTTAATTATATTATTATTAATATTAATATTATTTTTGTCAAAATGTATTTAAAATTTCCATTCAATGAAATTTTTATTTTCCATTTATAAAACTAATTTTTGTCTGATTTAAAAAAAAAGTATTTTATATTTTAAAATTCATCAATATTTAAGTTGACAATTTTTTGATTAATTAAAAAATGTCAAATAACCATGGGGAAGGATTCATAACATTGTAAAAAGAGAGAGCCATGGTTGACATACAGTTACTAAAGACAAGTGGCCAACTTAACAAAGACTCAACTCATGATGATGATGAGTCTTAAGTTAGCTGAATCATTCAAAATCCCACACACACATAGCCTCCTAATTTGGCTGGCCTTTCTATTTTAAAAAACCAAACAAAAACAAATTTGCTTGACCACATCTTGCCTTCAAGATTAATGTTTGAGAGAAAGATAATATGTTTCTTTCCTTGATGGAGAAATCATTTTTAGATAAAACTCTATATAAAGAAGACTATAATTAGAGTTCTCCCATACATAAAATAAATAAATAAATAAAATGAAAGTTTCAATTGGGCAACCGCCTTGAGTTATTTTTTTATTTAAATTTTAAAAATTATTTACAGTTTCATTTTTTTAATTAAATTTTATTTTTATTTATTTCACTACAACAATCGTTAGAATCAATTAATATGAAGCAATTCCTATTTAACGACGTCTCGAATTTGAGTTGTAATGTATTTTAGGATATCTCCTTTATCATTCTTATAATCTTATTAAAATTAAACTGAATTAATCAGAATTTAGTAAGTTCCTATATATATTTGATTTGAGCCATTCATCTAGTGTCTATTAAACTCTAACAAATCTAGTTCGATTTCATGAATATCACAATTTTGTCTCCTATAAATTTATTTTTTATATTACAATTAAAATTTGTAACTTTAATTCCATAAAAAATTAGTTATGATTATGCTTCCAAAAATTTTATTGAAAATATTGAAAAAAATAATTATTCCAATTAAAATGTTAAAATTGGAACTTTGTAAAGCACAATAAATAATGTAAAATAAAATTACCATAATAATGGATGTATGGATTTACAAAGCTAATTTATGCATCATATATCAATATCAACAATAAAAGGAAATTGGAAAATGTGCTTTCCCTGTTCCAGTGCCTCTCCTAAATGAAGAAATAGGAAATCCGTGATAAAATTGCTAAGTCGGTTTCATTCTTACAAGTCTTCGCAGCAGTTGGTTTTTTTTTTTTTTTTTTAAATAATTTTTATTTTTTTAACAGTTATAAAATTTTTAACATTTTCCTGCTGAATCGATATAATTGTATTTAATTGAATATGAAATGTGTCGGTCCATCCGTATGAAATATTGTTACTTCAATTTCAATTATTATTTCAAAAAGGTTAGTAATTACTATTTTAATTATCCTATATATATTTATATTTCACGCAAAAATATGGGAGCTGTTTAATTTATTTATTTTATTTCTCAATATAAGAAAATTATAAAAAATATGAAATTATTTATTTAATTATATAAATCATAAATTTAAATTCATTTTTAATAATGTATAGTAATAATAATAATAGGTAGATAGCATAAATTTTCGTTTTTTATATTTTTTTAAATTAGAAAAAAATATCTAATAGTTTCTTATTAACATTAACCGGGATGATCGTTGATATCGATCAAGGTATTGTTACCTTATGGTGCATCTAACACAAGTTATTCAAGAAAACATATGTTCGTGTAACACATTCACCGAAGAATTTGCCTGCATTTATTTTCTGAATTATTCAGCTAATTAACACTTATATTATTTTTTTGTCTTTAGAATTTAATTTCATCAACATTTTTATTTATTTTGAATATTTTAATATAGGCAAAATCCAAATTTTGATACCTTTATTTTTCTGTTTTTTAAAATAGATGGGTCTTTTTAAAAATAACAACATTAAAATATATTTGTGAAAATATTAACAAAAATATTAAAATATTGACGAAATGAAGATTGATAAAAAAAAACAAATTTTAAATAAAATAAAAAAATATTAACTTTTTTTAATAGTTAAAATTTAAGTGGTTTAATTTCCTTATCACAAGAGAAATCGAGCGGGAGGAACGAGATTTAAACTTTACTCTTTACATTTGGGTGCCATAAAAAGTATTAATTAAGTTCTCATAAAAAAAGTGAAATTTACTCAAATAAATATAAACTACATCATATGTACGGGCCAAGTCATTCGGTATCCAATTACTTGGTTCAATCTAATCATAAATTTTATTAAATTTAAAATAAATATTATCACTTATAGAAATTAATTTTGTTGTCTAATCTGCTTAAAACGGATGATATTACATTCTGTCACTGAATCAAAATGTTTTGTTGAGAGCTGAGTTTGATCTCTCAATTCGTCATTGCTCTCACACTTTCAAGTATAAAATTTAGCCATTTAGACTAGTTGTTAAAAAAAATAATAATAAATTTAGTTGTCAATAAGAGTATTTTTTCCTTGATGAGTATTCAAATATTTTGAAAAAAAAATATTTAAATGTATATTTATAATTTCAATTAACACATAAAATTAACTTAAAAATACTTTTATCATATTTAGGAATTTTATTTATGCTCTTCTTGGTTGCATCAAATTAAATTGATACAATTCATCTAAAAACATACAATTAAAAACAAAAGAAATCCAAACTTAATTTTTTTTGGTCAATAATCCAAACTTAAATTTAATCCAATCCAATTCCATCCAAATAATATGAACATTAAGTAGTAAACTATTTTCATTCACGATCAGCAATTCTGGTAGATACAACACTAATTGTGAGGGTGATTGATACTAATTATTTTGTTCATTATAACCAAATCACACTAGTGTCATAAATATAGAATTTGTCACTTGAAACTGTAAAAGTTCTAATTTTGGTTCCATTAAAATTTTATTTACATTTTTGGTCTGAAAATCGCGGATACATTGATCTACATAGAGATGTTACCGTATTGAGGATTTCTTTAACTGAAAAATATAAAAAGAATTTTAATGGAACTGAAATTAGAGGTTTATAAATTTCAAATAATAAAATTAATATTTATGATAATATTAGAATCTAATTAAAATGTTAAGAACAATACGTGTAAATTATTCTCTTTTTTTTAAATAATGAAACGTGTAAATTATTCTTAATTGTGATAATAAATGTAAATTATTCTTACTTGTGATATGGAAACAAAGGTGATTAATATGTATGCTATAAAATTCAATGGATAAGAAAAATCAAGTTAGGTACAAACTCAAAAAGTAAGGAAATTATCAATTGTCGCTAAATAGGAATCTATTCCATTATGTCTTAAAACCTTAAAAATGGCAAAAAGGTAACAGAAACCACATTAATATAAAAAGGGTAGCATTGTAATATCCAACTTATGCTAATGGCACTAATCGTAATTACATGCAATGTTAGGGGTATTTCCATAACCCAACTTCTATAAATACAAACTAATCCTACCTCCATTTCATTCCTTCTGTTTCACTTTCTCTCTCCTTTTCCTCTTCTTCTAAATCTTCTCTTTCTCTGTTCTCTAATTAACTTTATTTTTGGGTTACCTTTCAGTGCCGACATTTTTCATTTTTTACTGTGTTTTGGGGTTTTTTTTTACTGTATGCTGAAGGTAATTTTATATATTTACTGCGTCTCCGTGTGTTTTTTTTAAATTACATTTTCTGATCAGATTTTTGGGGTTCTTATTGTGGGTGACGTGGCATGCATCGATACGTCGAAAATGAATACCAAAACGATGCGTCTTCCTCCACGTCGTCTATTGACGTCAAATAAGCGTAAAGACAGGGATGGTTTTGATTCTCTGAAGTCGTCTCCACTACAACCACCTGCACCCTCAAAATTAGCCAAGCGGATTGTACCTCAATTAACCGGCTCCAATTCCTCTAATCAGCTTCTAGCCGGTTATTTAGCTCACGAATTCCTCACTAAAGGCACGCTCTTTGGTCAACCGTGGGACCAACCTCAAGCCCAATCAGGCATCGGCTCCGACTTCGAGTGTAACAAGATCAAGCCGAGCCATAAAGGAAAAGAAGCCGAGCCGATTAATGAAAAGGTAAATTACCAAAGATACGTGGAAGTAGCAAGTCTGTTGAAAGGAGGAGAAGGGGCCCACATACCTGGCATTGTTAATCCTACGCAGCTCGCTCGCTTCTTACAGATGTGAATGCATCTACGGTCCTGCGGGGTTTGTTTCTAACACGTGGAGTGAACTCATTGGTCGTTCATTCTTTCTGCGTGAACCATTTTTATGTTAATTTATTTGGTTGTAATATGAAGATTAAAAGCATAGGTAGAATTACTAGAATAGGTCGAGGATAGATTTTTTTTTTTTTGGTGCTGTTTTTGAAAGATGGTTGTATGTAGATGTGATCTTTGGTGTATAAGTAATATTTTTAATGAATATTTCTGTTTTAATTCTGTGGTCCAATAATATAATAAATTTACCATATGATATGCTACATGTGAAATAATTTTTAATTTTACCAATTTGTTACGCAAACAAAAAAAAAAATGATAAAACACACACCATTGTTCTAAGAACTAAGAAGAAAAAAATAACCCCTTTTTTAGAGCTTTATCATCATATAATTTACCAATTAAAGTGATGGATTTTACCTTTATAGTGGTTAAGCTAGAAATTAAAGTCATGATCTTTTGACGCCATAAAAACGGTTATATTATTTATCTACTCAACTTAAAATAAAAATATTTACCTCCCAATTGATGAGATTTAAACTGGTTCATCTGTTTCTCATTAGTAATTTAAGTGATAAAAAATTTAGACATTTTTAATTAAAGAGATTAGGGATCGAACTCCACACTCTCATCTCCTCCCCTTATAATGTTTTGAATTAAACTATTTGATCAATTAAAAAAAAATAGTTAGTCTAAGCAGAGGTATGGGGTCAAATGGTTTCAAATTTGAAATTTAAAGGTATAAAAGACTTCAACTAAATATATTTTTATCTATAGTATATTTGATCTATCTATAGTAAAAATCATCATTCAAGTGTTATAGTCGCTTTGTTAGAGTAGTAATGCTCTCAAAACATCCCACACAATTAAATTTGTTCCGAATTAGAATTAATTTTAGGAACGTTTAGTTTAAATGATTGAAGTAGCTGATAAATATTTTTTCTAAATCAATTACAATTTATGTGTTTGGTAACATTTCAAAATCAACAGCTGATAGCTGTTTTTATCCAAAATAGCTATACATTTAATAAGTTCTATTTTTTATTTTTTTCCATCAGTTGATAGCTAATTTTATATTTCCCATCAGCTTAGATGATTGAAGTAACTGATAGAATTTTTTTTTAATCAGTTACAATTTATGTGCTTGGTAAAATTTTAAAATCAGCAGTTGATAATGGTTTTTATCCAAAACAACTACAAATTTAATAAGTTCTATTTCAATTTTTTTTTCTTCAGTTGATAGCTAATTTGTATTTATTTTTTATTTTTTATTTTTTTAGCTAAATTGTTGTTGATAGTTATTGTTGATAGCAGTTAACTGATCAATGTTAAATGTTTGATAAAGCTATTTACAACTTTTGTTATTTATATGTTCAATGACTATTATAAATATTAATTAAGTTGTCTAAAATTTTCAAAATTTGCATTTATTGTTATTTAATTATGTATATGTTCAATTGTATTCAACTATACATATTGATTTCAAAAAATTTATATTTATAATTTTAAATATTAAAAATTATGTAATTAAATATAATAATATAACCTATTTATATTAATTTAAAAACACACACACACATATATATATATAAATTAAAATATACATAATAATATGTATATGTAAAAAATTTATATAATAAATTTGTACATCTTTAAAACAATTGTCAAAAAAATTAATTAACAAAATATGAATAAATAAAAAAATTAACTAAAAAGGTATGAAAGGAAAAAACTAATACATAAAAATCTAGTTTTTAATTTAAATTTAAATAGATATAGACAATTAAGTAATTATATTTAAATAAATATGAACAATTAAGTAATTACATTTAAATCAGTGAGAGTTGTTCATGAAAAACTCTAAATTAGATTGTTTCAACAACTATCAACTACCATTAAAAATATTAATCAAACACTACTTTGTAACTATTGGGAACTAAACATCTGTCAGCTCCCCTCTAATAGTTATGCTAAACACCCTCTTAGATTATTTTATCCTCATTAAGAATAATTAATAACAAATACTTTTATTTAAAAATTAATTGTATGTAATTATTTTTTTTGTAGTTCATAATTAAATAAATATTATTTTAAATTATAACTAATAATAAATAATTATAATATTTACACCTATAATTATTTTTCTAAAAAAGTATACAATATTATTTACATTTAAAAATTCATTTTTAATAATTTATATTAATTATTTTAATAATATATAATCAAAGATAATACATGATTATTTATATTATATATTGTTTTTAAATAATTTGCATAACTAAAAAATATTATAAGAAATATAGAAAATTATATTTACAAATAAATTATACTTTTAATGGTTATTTGACATACTAACAACAACAACTAACAAAATTTTATCAAAAATTTTATATCTATTAGCTATCAGCTATCTGTTATTCACAATCGCTATTAGCCATCAACTGTTATAAACAAATGAATCAAATATGCCCTTAACATTGATCTCTCTTCGTTGTTGATTTCCCATAAAAAAAGTTTTGTATTAATGATTGTCGATCATTTTTAGATCAGTGGTGGTTCTTTATTTTTTTATGTTATTTAATTCTTTTGCACTGAATAAATACATATATTTAATATATTTTGTTTTTCATTGAAATCTTTGATTTTTCTTTATGGAGTTAATAATACCTGGGATCTTTTTAATATCATTTTTTATTATGAAATTTTTGTTGATATTTTTATAATTATACTCATTTAAAAATGATACTGTCACTTTATGACTAATTAAAGCTACTAAGTGAAGTGTATAGATTGTCAAATTGTAAATTAAAAAAATGTTTGTCAATGTGATTGAAAAATAATAATTAAAAATTTCACAATTTGCATATAATTTATTTATTATACTAATATTTATATTTTTATTATTAATTTTCAATGAATGGAATTTTTTTAAATAAAAGATAGAATAAGAATTTATCATTCTATTTTGGACCAAAAGATTAAATTGGACCTTCAACTATTTTTTGAAGTCAAATTAGACCTTAAAGTTTTTTTTTTTTTAATTCTAATAGGAACTTTTTATTTTAAAATTATATCACCTGAAAATGCCTTAGAGGGGGGGGTGAATAAGGCAATCAAATTCAAATCGATAGTAATTGAAATTTAAACAAAAATAGAAAGAATGTTGGGAAGAAAGAATGAAGAACACAAAGATTTAAGGAGTTCGGATTCAACAACAATCCTACGTCTCCACCTAACTTATCCCCAAGTTAGGATTTTCAATCACCCAC
>CATIWM010175095.1:0-16968 GCA_949671775.1 Mallotus repandus
TTATTTAGAGAGTTAAGAAAGTTTCATGTTTATCTCAAAATATTTCAGCTTACGGTTAACATTAATTATGTGTTATTTAAGATTAATTACAGCTCTTTTTTTTTTCAAAATAGTATATATATGTATGTGTGTTTTAAAGCACCAATAGATACGCTTACATCGAGTTCTAATATAAAATTTACATTAGATTTAATATTTAAAATATTTTTATTTTTGTACAATTTTTTGGTAATTTATATATTGAAATTTTAGTGATTTTATGTTTAAAAAAAAAAGAAAATTAATTAAGTGCTTAAAAGCTGTGAATCATTCAAAATATAAAAAGTCATCAATTGACAACAACTCCATAGGTTAGTAGCTATATTCAGATTTGATAAGAGGATAATGGCTACACATTGCCATGATTGAAAGCAAGCATGCAATATGAAAATGGACACACCCCAACAAAGAAGAAGAAAGTAAGATGCCATTTGGCACTCTAAGTGTACATTTCAAGTAACAGGACAAACATCACTAACATCTCATTTCAGAGAACTTGCTATCAGAATTGGAATTTTTGGTTGGTAGTAGCATTAGTGGGGTTTTTTTTATTTTTTTATTTTTTTTTTGTATTTTTATTTTGTGGCCTAGAATTTCTAGGGTTTCCCAAGTAATATATATAGTAATATTTTAGTTTGGGTTGCAAGCAAGTGAACTGGATACGTGTTGGTTTTTGAGACATTTTCCTATTTCATGTATTGTATATATGAATTTTTTTATATCAACCACCACCGGTATTAATACTCCATTAGACTTTAACTGATTTGGTTCAACTCGGACAAGATCATAAGAATGATAAAAAAATTTTAACAACTAATTTAACACGACTGTATATACCAAGATTCAAATTCAAAATCTCATTTAAGGAGAAAAAATTCTTGTCAGTTGATCTCAATATTTATCGGTTATAATGATTATTTTAATGGATAAGGCATGGAAACATGTGAAGAATGTTAAATTGATAAGGGATGTATGTGTGATGACTCGACAAGCCAATGCTTTTTATGAATAGAGATGCACCAAAGCTCAAACCTATTGGCATAGGATAGTGCCATATGTTTTTGATCCAATGAAAATGATGGACAATAGAAAAACATGTGTCATCAAGACATAAAATTATCACAAGTAGGAAAATAAATTTAATTTATTGATGATTAGTATATTAGTAGCTGGTGGGGCTTAAATCCTCACCAATTACACTACTATGGTGGGTACTACTAAGACCAATAAGTCTTAGTAATTTATTGATGATTAGTGAACTGGCTAAAACAAACTAAAGCTTGATTGGTGTGAATTATAATGATGTAATCTGTATTACTCAAATTCAATTGATGCAAAAATACAGTTAGTTAAAATCCCACTTGTGGTTAGCAATTGGCAAAAAGGATAATGCTGCATTACATTTTTTTTTTTAAAAAAAAAAAGGACCCTTGATCAGGAAATACTATAGTGCTACTCCATCATGTTCAAAATGTGAACCTAACATAACATTTTTTTGTACTTGGAAATGGGTTGTCCAAGTATCAATTATAAATGTGTTAAGGTATAACATATAGCTATATATAAGCTTCCATTTTCAAGTTTTTCTCCCTAACTATTATAAATAAATATTTGGTTTTTGAACAATTAACAAAATGTAATCCAAAATTAATTTCTTTACATGCCGTTTGACGTTACATGTGTATAGTTGGAATATTGCACAATCTTATGTGTTTCATATAAACAAATTCTATAAAATTTTGTAAAGTTTATTTGTAAATTCAAATTATACATATTTAGTTTAAAACTTTAAATGATCTTTTTGTATAATTCATTTACAATTCTAAATGTTTAAATTTATAAAATTGATTATAATTATATCAAATTCTAACAAAATAGTTGAAATTTTCAAATAAATTCTACAACTTTTAAATCTATATTTTCAAATGATTAAAATATCCCTCATTATTTTTATTGTCAAAAATATTTTTCTATTTTTTTATTCCCAAATGAAAGGGTACTTTTGATCAAGTTAAAAAATTAATTCCAAATTTTAAATTTATATCAAATACAATATAATGAAATATGGAAACGAATTTCATAAAATATTCATTTATACCAAACATATTTCATTAACAAGAATTTATTTGAAAATGAATTTTATTTAGAATTGAAAAAATATCTTTCTATTTCATTAATAAGAATTCAAAAATATTTTTCTAGAATTTATTTGAAAATAAAAAGAATTTTTGAGTGAAATCAAATCAAATAAAGAATAAATTATATGAAAATTGGAGCTATGTGTCTTTATAATTAAATAATTTAAAAACCCCGAACTTGTACATGTGCAGTTTTTTCTTGATGAAGAAATGTACACAAAAAAAAAATGCAACCTTCTTTTTTTCTCATTTAGGTAGCTAAATAGCATGACGAAGAATGTTAATGAAACACATAGTTTGAGATAATGTATGTCCATTTTTGCATTTATTTTAGTCTAATACTTCAAGTATAGATAACAATTTGTTAAACGTGAATATAATAGATATAGTTGCACATAAGGTTTTATATATATACACACACGTTTGATCAATAAAATTATGATATATTATAAATTCAATTATTGGACGCAAACCTTAAGTTATAATTTTTTTTATTATTTATAATTTTGGGAGGAAAAATTGATTTAAGTGGGATCGTGATATCTGGAAGACAGTAGTCAACAAGCTAAAAATTAAAGGTAGAGGAGGTTAGAATTTACTTATGTGCTTAACTAATATTGATATATATATGAATCATATCAGCATTAAGAGAGTTTCTAAATTAATAATTAATTAAGGAGAAACACAAATGTAAACATGAATAAAACACCACAAGCAAGAAAATTCTCTGCACTTAATTAAAGTGGGAGTTGTAATATGAACAGTAAGAGAAATGGATTAAGTGGGCATGCATGAAAGCCACTACACTCTTATTTTATGAAGACAACTCAAGTCAAAAGTTGAAATCACATATACACATGTACATGTACATGTATAAACAATAACTTAATAATTATTCTTTGCAGCATGTAAGAAACACATTGCAATCATATATGCAAACAGAAAGTAGACTGTCCTCCACCTCCACCACCACCACCACCACCTACACCCACCACTCACATCACCATATCATCTACCTTATTAGTAAGTGAAAGAAGCTACGAGAAATTCAAGAAATTTATCTTACTACTTGTATTTCATCACCTTTACGATGCCTATAAATAGGGTTACAACCCTTGAGCATTTTCAGTCACCAAAAACCATTGCTTTCTTGTTACACTAGCTACTTACAATTACAAAACACCTACGCAGAGAAGATTGTTTCTTGAGATTATATATATACCTATTTATATACACTTTCGTTGGGTTTTGGGAAGCTTGAAAATGGCGAGTTCAAGAGTGCTAGGTGCTGCATTCTTGGTCTTGCTTCTCGTGGACCTTTGTTTTGCTGCTAGGTCTTCAAAGGCAATTCTTGGTAATGGCGGTGGTGGTGGAGGACAAGGTGGTGGTGGAGGTGGTGGTTCTGCACTTGGTTCTGGTTCTGGTTATGGTTCAGGATATGGGTCTGGAAGTGGTGAAGGATATGGCGATGGAGAATATGGTGCTGCAGGAGGTGGTGGTGGTGGTGGTAGAGGTGGAGGTGGAGGTGGTGGCGGGTCTGCTTCAGGTTTTGGGTCAGGTTCAGGTTATGGGTCTGGTAGTGGCTCAGGATACGGGTCTGGGTCTGGTTCTGGAGGTGGGAAAGGAGGGGGTGGAGGTGGTGGTGGTGGGAGAGGAGGAGGAGGTGGTGGAGGTGGAGGATCAGAAAATGGAAGTGGGTCGGGTTACGGTTCAGGATACGGTAGTGGGAGCGGGTCTGGGTATGGAAGCGGAGGTGGAAAAGGAGGAGGTGGCGGAGGAGGAGGAGGTGGCGGTGGTGGTGGAGGAGGAGGAGGTGGCGGCCGTGGTGGTAATGGGTCCGGATATGGGTCAGGCCAAGGAAGTGGGTCAGGATACGGGTCTGGATACGGAGGAGGAGAGGATGATGGGTTACCATGAGCAAGAGGCAAAAAGAAAAGATTACCTTAAGTGGCAAAATTGGGATATGTTGAAGTTTGGAATAAAATTGCAACAAGTAGATCGATTGCAAATTGTTCTACAGATTGCAATTGAAATTGTGCATCTACTTTAATACCTAATACCTAAATTAATCATTGTTATTAGTGTAATGTTTTCTACATTATATAATTAATAATGTTTTCTCTTGCGTTTTGATCTTAATGCATGTATTATTCACATATAGGTAGCCATTGGACCAAAGTTTTTGGATTTTAAAAAGGGCAACCACATCGCCACTCATTATAGACAAATTTTTTTAAAATTTTCATTTCATCCAAAGCTTTGTCAATTCTTTTTATTTTTTCGAAATTTTAATTTTTTTTGAACAATGATGGAATTTTAAAATTTAAAACAAACAGAATAAATTCGTCGTATTATAATTTAAATATAGATAATTTATAATTAATTATTTATTTATTATAATTATAAAAATTAAAAAAAAAAACAAAAAAGTATACACTATTTATGCCGCAGGTTACGAAACTAATCTTTATTCTTTTAAGAACCTAAATTCTTGAGTTGAGATATTACTTCTTTCTTGGATAAAAAGAAATTTATTATATCAACTGCATATTAAGGAGGTTAGTACAGGAGAGAGTGATAATAAGAATTTTTTTAGTACATATATATGAATTTTATTATAACCATTAATATATATTATAGATACATAAAAATTAATTAATAGATATAATTAAATAAAGATTAATATATTTTTATTCCATTTGTATATATTAGCTTATAATAATATTTTTATTAGTATCAAATCAAATTAAAATTTAAAATATAATAGTTAAATGGTAAAAAAAAGTTTAAGATATTTAAAAAATTATAAATTTAATTTGAAATCGTATCAAGATGGTGTAATCCTTCTTGTTGTGTTCAAATAACTTCAAATTTATATGTTCAAACTGAGAGACGCAGAAGCACGGCCAGTTGGCTACGGTAGCAGTATGGTAAAACTCTTCCATTTATGTTAAAACAGAATTGAAAATTAGATGACTTCAGTGCTAAGAAATACTTACTAAAACCTATACTGTTCTGATTTTTGCTTTCGGTAATGTTCTGTTTTTGAGAGTGCAATTCTAATTATGCTTTAACCCTTTTCGGAAAACAGAGGCCACCAGATAAAAACCGGATTTTCTTTTCGTTTTTTCTGTTAGAATACTTTCATTTTAATAACTGCGCAACAAGTACTTTTGAAAATAAAAGAGGATGTCTTTTGATGTTTACTATGATAGGGGAAAAAAATTGAAATAATTCTAGTCAAATAGAAAAAAGTTAAATTCTCTTTACATCAGATGAGATAACTGTACGTTTTAAATTTCATGAATTTTGTTCTTGCTTTTTTATTTCACATGCACTGTAATTTATAAAATTTACAACTATTTATAAAATAAAAAAATGGAAACAATTTTTTCAGAATTTTTTACTTGCAATAGACCAAAAAAAAATTTAGACTACCAAAATAAACATGTCTTCCATTAAATCAAATGTAATTTTAGTGTGTGTATATATATAGGCAATTTTTACAAATAAATTTGTGAACCGCAAAATTCGGGTGACTTTCACTTTTTTTTTTTTTTTTTTTTTTTTGGCGGTTGAATGAAGTGTAACTAAAAAAAAGTGTCAACCATTCACAATTGCCCACCTTCAATAAAGTTTCTCCAAAACTTTCTACAAAGCTTTCAGCAAAGTTGATTGGTCAAATTCATATTCACATGCCCTGTGGTAATTACCAATCAGTCATTTGCATTGCGGATCTAAATTTTTATTTGACCCTATCACACATTGATCACTTGCATATCTAGAATTAAAATTTGGTTTATCACTCTGTTAAATTTATGATTTCATTACTTTTTGCATTTGATGTTTCTGATATTCAGATGTTACAAGAATTTCGATTATTACAAAGTTGAACGGGTGAATTTTCTATATATAAGACTCGAATTTAAAATTTTATTTAAAAAAATCTAAACTCCTTATCACTTGAATCAACAAATGTTGATTTCATTTCATTACTTTTAAACATCTTTAGTGGGTGTTTGGTTTAGTTGTTGGGATGCAGCTATTAGATGTTCAATTCCCAACAGCTAATAAAACATATTTGGTTAATATTTTTGAACAGCAGCTGATAGTTGTTTCACCCTCCAATTGGTACATTTTGTATCAGCTCCAATTTGGAGCTTTTTGTCAAAGCTGGATTTTATCAAAATATAATTATTAAAATATCCCTATATTTTTAAAACCTCACGTATATGTATGTATTTTTTATTTCCAATAACTTTTAATTTGTGTGTAATATTCAAATGGAAAAAATTACAAATTTGGTGTCTTTAACTTTTGTGATTTTTCTATTTGAGTGTCTAAATTTTTTTTTTAATCAAGAATCTGAACTTTAGAAAATCATACAAATATAGTGTCTTCGGCCGATTTAATGTTGACTGGGTGCTCAGTCAGATCAAATGAAATCCACTTTTATCCAAGTTATTAACCATGTCATTTACCATAGATGTAGCATTATTTAAAGGATAAAATTACATTTATTCAGTCACCCTCAATGTCTGCAACGGAAGTTAATGTTGAGGTTATTTTTGTCAATTTATAATATTTAATAAGGTTAATTTTGTCCTTTAAATAATGCAATACGCATGACACGTGACATGACTAATAACTAGGATAAAAGTGAGTCATGTTTAATCTGATTTAGCACTCAGTCAACATTAAATCTGCTGAAGACACTACACTCAAATATTTTTCTAAAGTTCAGACACTTAATTGCAAAATTAAAAAAAAAATTCAGACACTCAAATAAAAAAACTACAAAAATTAAAACACCAAATTTATAATTTTTCCTATCTAAATGCCTACTATTATCCTTTCAGATAAATTCCTTGTCATTTTTTTGACTTGGGTGTAATATCCAAGTTCAGATATCATCATGGGCTTCGAATCTTAGTTTTTTTTTTTTTTTCACTGATTTTGACTTGTAACTTTTTTAACATAGGCTTATATATTTTACCACATATAAATATCTACTTTCTCTATTGGATATTATTTATGATATTATTTATTTTTTTCAATTATCTATTAATTATTTTAATAACTTATAAATCAAAGACTAAATTTTTAAAATAATTCATATAACTTAAAAATATTATAAGAAATATATAAAATTATATATGCAAATAAATTATGTATACTTTTACAATGTTATTAAAATGATTCAGTGGATGTCTAGATATTTTATCTTTATAATAATATTATCACAATAATATATAGTGTTATTTTTTGTTAAATTGTATTATTTGTCAAACGTCGCACAAACATATATATACACTTACCTTTATAATATTATTAAACTAATTTAATAAATGTCTATATTGGTCATTAAATATTTAAACAGCAACAGCTGTAAGTAATTATCCAAACATTTAACATTAATCAGTTATCAGCCACTAGCTACCAGCTAATAGCAACAACTACCATCTATCAGCAACAGTTTAGCCAAACAAGCTCTTAATCTCCTAATAGCATGCATACACATAAATCTGGTGCTGAAAGTATATATAATTACTTTAAAAATAATAGAAATTGCAAGTTCAAGGTGTTAGCTATTAAAATCTTATGGGCATACCCATCGGGTAAAAAAAAATTCTTCTGGGCATTCAGCCAATCGGAAATCCCTATTATCAGTTGACAAGTTACTACTCTTCAATATATACAGCACGACATGACGCCAGTGAAAATCACAGGAGCCATTATAGCTGCGATCTCAGTGTTTCTCTTACATGATCATCACTTACACGTCCAAAAACTCTTCAATGAAAAAAAAACTTAAGAGCGCTAATCAACAATAAAAACCGAGAACTTCATTTTCAAAAGCAAACTTCTAAACTGTATCAAGGCTCATAATCATTGAAAGACCGAATTTATGGTGAATCCAAGACCAATAAAGTTAACACTGATATTGCAACAGGAAAACAAAAATGCACTTTTATATCAATCAAAAAAATCCTTAAAAAGACATATAGTTCAGTTGCAAAACCTGCTAATTTAGAAATTACATCTGTGTCAAGAAATAAATGAAGCTAATCCTACCGCTCAGTCAAAGCTATAGTCTAATTTAACAACTTCCCTTCCCTGGGAAAACCTGTTTGTGCTCTGAAAAATTTCCTATAGAAAAGCTCTTGTTCTCACAAGTTCGCTCTTGAATTGTAATGGAAAAATTTCATATCCTTCTGCTTTTCAGATCATAGCTTTTGAAATTGCTAACCAACTAATCTTGGACAAGGTATATGGACAAATCTCAAAATTACCAAATATATAAAGAAATTGCCGCGTCCACAGGAAAAAAAAAATTAAGAACAAGAATAGTTTAGAATTCTTGAAAGTTAATATGACCCCCTCTCAGAAGCATAGGCTACCTTCTGCATTATCATGCCCTCAGCAGCACGGATGGCTCTCTGTGAACCAGTGATAGTGATTTTCCTGCCACACGACAAAAGAGAAACATAGAAAAAAATCATTTGTTGCCTCAGATGTTAGAATGCATTTGGCAGTATAATTAACTCAACATCTTTCTTGTACCTATCATTTGTTCCAGACATGAAATCCCCTCTATCTGATATTTTTATCCTGGCCCCACTAACCTGCCAAAACAAACTGCCTCACTTTAGTACATAAACAATATTAAGTAATTAGACAGAATTTATGTCATTTAGAAACCTGGCTTATTTCCATTATATTTCTTCCACCACGGCCAACAACCAACCCAATATGCTCATCTGCAACGCCAATCGTCACTGAGTTGGTACGATCCTCCTGGAGAACATCAGAAGGCCATCCATCACAATCATCACTAAATATACATGCTATAAACATAAACTATATTCATAATCACTAACATGAAGATGTGGGATGAGCATAGCACAAAGACCTTATGAAAGAAAATTTTCAGAATTGAGAAGCAGAATGTCAGCTACAAACAATGTTATTAACTTGAATTCAGGAAATTTATGGGTTGTTTGGTATTTTTTTGTTTATTTTTTCATATAAAAAAAGAAAACTGTTCATTAAAGAAGTTTATGTTTTTCCCTTTGATTCTTTTTCCAAAATGTTTAAAAAAATTAAAAAAGAAAGGAAAAACTTATGAAACCAATAAAAGATATTTTCACAATTTTGATTTCCTAATTTTTCTCCTATATTCTCTTTTCATGTTTTTTTTCTCCACCATAACTTTTTTTTTCTCTTTCCCACATTATTTATTCTTTTATTATTTCTTATATTTCTCTCATTTGAATTAATTCACTCATATAAACAAGAAAAGATTTTAAAAAAGAAATCACTAGAAAACACAAAATATATTTTAATTTTCTATAAATAAAAATCTAAAAACAAAAATGATAACAAACTAACCCTTAGGTTTTGTTGAATCTTAGGCTAAAATATAAAATGTACCCAAATAAAGCCTATGCAACCTGAAAGACATTCAGGTAAAAAAATGTGAAGAAAGATGTGCATCACCATTCAAGTGCACTAAACTGCTATAGGAAACATGGAGTAAAAAATACCAAATATTTTGGGAGATGTTAGTGGCACCCCAATGATTATGATTATCACTAGTGTATATGGAGAAGTGGAAAGAATATAATAGATAATTTTGAATTTTGAATGATAGTGGAAATGCCAATAACACAAATCGAAGAGCCAATAACATCTAGCAATATTTACTGTCACCAAACAGACAAAAGATGCATAACAAGATTCTTCTATTTAATATTATGAATTTTTTGGAGCTACTTCTGAGCATTGCAGCTCAAGTATCATAAATGAACTACAAATAAATCAATAACAAAAAAGAATACCACTCACTGAACTGTAAATGGAATTGATTTCAGATTTCATAAAATTATAATACAAGAGGACCAACTATAAATAAGCACTGAGCCTGCTTGCCACAGGATGAAAAACAAAGTAATCGAGGAAGCATATAATTAAGAGCAAAGCATTATGAAGTAGAATAAACCTTGTTATTCTGGAACTTTCCACCAGCACCGTTTGCTCCATAGTTCATTGAGTTGTATGCTACTGTTGAAGGAAGCACAAACACACATGGAACACCATAAAAACAAGAGAAGAAAAAATCTAAATTTCAAATTTAAGAATGTCCTAGAAGGAATTAAATTTGTAGCAAATACAACTTTAGCAACCACAAGGTCAACAAAACATGCCATGTAGCCCTTGCTCAAAAACCCTTGCATAAATTTCACTAAAATGGCCACCAAAATAAAAATGGTAAAATTTGTAGAACTCAGTAGTTCCAACGTCTAAGAGAACCTCCCTCTGATATGCTAAATATATTAAAGAGTCATCCAACTTGTAATAAAATCACAAGCTCTTTTCATTAATCAGGTCAAACTTTTAAAGGTACTACATAATAGACAACTATTAACACGCACATAATGTGTGCATTACTATTGTTACCCCTTAAATGTGCCTGTCAGTTTTTAGACTACACTGAATGTATTCAAAATTTCACCTTCCTCCAACCCATTTTAAGGGCAGAACAAGAGTGAGATTCTCCATATCAAAATGGTGCCACTGATCATAGCAATAAGTTGCTCCATAAAGAATCAAACCCAATAGAAAGCATGGGGTACATGGACAAGGAGAAGGTTCTATGGAATCATTTCATTTAATAACTAATACTGAACATTCATGATTTCCTTCAATGTTCTGCCATTTAGGAAGTTGCATCCAGTTTTACTATATAGGAAAAGTGAACTCTTTTAAATATTGTTTGAATAATTAGGCTTTAAATATTTCTGTAAAAATCAATATTAAGGAGTTTTTAATGTTCATAAAAAAAATAGTTTATCCAAGCATTTCGGTTGCATAGCTGCCAAAGGCAGAGGGATATTTTTTCGTCAGAGCTAATGCATGATTTTTTTTATCAACCCCTAAATTAAAAAAATTACAAACTGGCTCATTATTTAATTCAATTTCTTTCTCTGTGACTATCTTTTCATCTTTTTAGAACATCTTATCATCCCATTCTTCCATAATTTTACCTTCCTGTCAAGTTTCAACTAAAATTGGGAAAACAAAAGACCCACAACTTGTTTAATGAGTTAAACTAATAAGTAGCTATAATCTTTAGAAGCTTACAGAATTCTCTAGTTGGAATTCTTCATTTTTTCTTTCCTTTCTACAATGAAATCAATACTCATTAAACAAATACAATGAAACTTTAGCTAAATCATTTATATGGATATAGCCTTTTTATTTAATCTTCTCTCGTTTTCCTGAATTATGCTTTTTTAAGAGAGATCCCCAAATCTCTTTTTTCCCTGACAGAGCTCCCAAACTTGAAAAAAACAAGAAAAAAAAAATACCTTGCTGACACATTAGACACATCAGTAATTGATAATCCCGAAGCAACTTAAAGAACTAGATCTAGTTCTGATAGTTATTGTTAAGCTCTTCAAAATTAATGAATTTTATTTTATGTCGGGCGATCACATATCAAAAACGAGTTCATTAAACACAGACCAAACAATATTGGTTTTTGACACTACTTTCTGAGAAGATATAACGAGTAATTTAAGTTCAAAAGAAATAAGAGAGAAATTTTTCAATTTAACACCGATATCTCGCTCATTCTAGATAACAAATTTCGCACGAACAATATCGCAGCTCTTTCTTACTTTTCAATCAGTCTCTATTCAGAAAGAGACTAATAGGAGCCATAATCCATAACAATTAGCTAAAAAGTGAAGTCTAATTCAAAATTTTTCCTATAACCTAGTTATTTTCCTCGGCTTTTTATTCAAGGAAATCTATGATGTCTGGTTTAGTTTAGTAACATATTTGACTACTGCAGAATGTCCACTCCATCTCTCTTTTTTTTTTCTCTCCTGAAGATGCAGATTCCTCTTTTCCTTTTCCTTTTCCTTTCTTTTTTTGCATCAAAACTATGATTAACCAGACCCAATTTCCTAACAGTCAAACCATAACCCATTACCCATGATAGAGCTAATGCTATCAGATCAGTCCAAATTTGTTCCTTACCAATGCAATTGACTAAAAGTGGTTAGTACAACAAGAAGAATATGAGAAAATAAGCTAGGGCTAGAGACAAACCTGCATATGAGAATGGACCATGCATAGTCTGTACATAATGAGGATCTTCATATAATTTAGACAAAATGAGATCAATTGCTCGCATCTGCTCCTCTAGAGTTCCAGTCAACGTCACCAGCCTATCGTTCAACCCATAAAAATTATTATCCTGAGAAGATACCTTAATGCCAGCTTGAGACTCTTCAATAAATGACCTGTAGGAAGGTAAATCCACATATCAGCATGCATCTCTTTCTTCCTCTGCTTCAAATGTTAGAGATGACTGTGAAACTAATTATGATGTAAAATAATCACTAAATTGTCACATCTCTTTGCAAAATAAACCCACAGTGAAAAATGTGGTCCAATAAAAGAAAGAAGAATGAAATACAACCACAGGCTATCAGAATACTAAATGAGAAAAGATAAAAGGAAACAGAGAAACAGTACAAAAAAAATTCTCACACAGTGCCAAACATCACAGTATGAGGCAGATAATGAAAAGCATCCATATACGTCTATACAGAACACCCAATGGCTATTAGGAGGTCGGATGCTAATCCAAGGACTGTTTTAAAATTTATAATACTAGATCATGCATAAAGCTTATAATAATGATCTCCAACAATTCGTTTCATAAAATAAATAATAGGCAAGAGACCTCTTTAAGAAAAGGAAAAATCTTTGCAGAAGTAAAATTAAATGACTCAATACCTATAAATTACATGGACTGCAAAATGAACTAGAAGAACAAGTTAAGAACATAGCACATTTAGCACAAATATACTAAAAATAATTGCAACAATAGACAAACTCTCTTTCCTCAACTCAAACTCTTATTCTAACATCATATATCACTGCTTCAAATGCCCCTAGCAATAGAAGTGTTCAATCCATCTCAATCTATTTAGTTATTCATAAAAACTAAAAGTCAGCAACTGGCAGCAAATAGGTAGTGAATGGTGATTGTTTTGCAAATTGATGGTTGGATGATTTGCTACACAAGTAAAATGAGCACTTTCAATATCCGTATTGCACTGTATCTTCTTGTTTCATGTGTCAAACAAATGGAGAAAGGGTGAAGCATCATTCAGCAATCTCAAAACTAATAATCCACAACTATTCATAATTAACTATTCACACCTCCAAGACTAAATATTTATATTGCAATTAGTTCAAGCATTATTCACAAATTTTGCGAATTTTTCCTAATTTTTGTCAGATAAACATATATTGAGCACATAAAACACTTAATGGGAAAAGGTAAGCTTTGTCATAACCAATCCTAGCGACAATGCAATCCAAACTCCAGAAATCTCCCAATGGCCAGCAACTGATTTAAAAACAAAAGCTCCATATTGGAGATGTTAGAATTAACAGCTCTTAGAAATTCCAACAGCCAACAACCTCTGAACTAGATAGGCAATGAAGCACTCATGATCCACCTATCATTGGTAGAACTTCCAGTATCTAAACAAAGGGCATGCTAAGCCCACAAGACCACAGCCCTATTCAGCATAACATCAAGGAGATGGCTCATTACTATCAGAATTAGAGTCCAAATGCAAGCCAGAACAGAAGAAGACATTTCATAGCCATTTTAAAAACCATAATATCACATTTAACAGTGACAACAATAGGAAAAGAAAGGCAAAGGAATATCCAGAGCAATTATGAATTTTCAACCTATTTAGCATCCTAAAATTATGAATTTTCGACCTTAAAAAAAAATTTGCTATTCACATTTGAGTAAACTGAGAAATTTTTCTTGTGAAATCATAATATATTCCATGCAAGCAAACTGAGAAATTTTTCTTATGAAAATAAGAAATAAACTGCAAAAGGTTTTTTAGGAAAAAACACAGCCCACAAGTCACCACATAACATTAGCAGGATTAACATTACAAAATGCATGTTCTAGACAAGAGTTCTGTAAACAAAGAAGCATGCCTTTGCCAATTTTTACATGAAAATTTCCAGGAGACATGCATGGAAGCACGAAAAAATCAATTGCAGAAATGTTGATTTTGGAAAGTGAAATTCTAAAACTAAGGGATGTAATAGGGAAATTCAAATGTTATTTAGGACTACAAAGTTTCTCATGGCATTAAAAGGATAAAACAGCAAAAAAATTTAGATGACATTAAGCAAATTTTTCCCTGCCAAATAAAGAAATATAGAGATTGATGGTAAAAAAAAAAAAAAAAAAACCTATTTTTCCTACACCTTATTCCTCCTTGCAACTATTGTCAAGGGAATTCAAATATATACCATAAAATTATAAGGTATGCAAAAAATCTGTCTCATCCTGAACTTTTTTTTTTTTGAGACATAGCAAGCAGATATACTGTATCAACACAAAAAATAAAGGAAGCAGCACTTCATACTTTATAGTAGATCCTCCCTTCCCAATTATGCTACCACAAGAGCTATTTGGAACAACAAGTCTGACTTTCATTCTTGGATCAACATCAGCACCATCTTCAGTATGAAGCTGACCAAGATAAATTAGATCAACAAATTAGCATCAAGAATAAAGATAACACATAGATAATCAGCCAGTGTCAAGATAATTACCTCGCTAATCAATTTAGCAAGAATAAGTTCCACACCCTTTAATACATCATCCAAGGCTCCAGATATCAAAATTATCCTATCAGATGTCCCTGGAAAAAGTTCAAAATTGCGTGACAGCTGAATTCTTGCTCCAGATTGCGACTGAAAATCAGTGATTGTGGCTCCACCTTTTCCAATAACTGAACCAGCCGAGGCGTTTGAAACAAGAAATCTGATGTATGTTGGCTTCTCAACAGAGACTGACAGGGCCATGAATTGTACAAACAAAATAAATTAGAATAGAGTATTAATGAATTCATATATGCCAAAGCATAAATTACTTTTGTCACATGCACGTGCTAATAAGGAATTCAATTTCAAAAGCTAATATGTGAGTTCCAACCATAATTGCTGACCTGTAGATACATAATTAAACCAATTTGGACTCAGAACAAAATTACAGTTGCCATAATATCCCAGCAAGTGTAATTAAGAACAAAATATGTAGTAACCCAATAGAGAGACAAGACAATTAAATTTTGATTTCTTTGCATAAACTTGTTAGACCTGGTGACATCTCATTGATCTTTTCTGCAGGACAGCCTAAGTAGTAGAAGTGGGAGCAGATATCAGAGAACTTATCTAAGAAACCTAACAAAACATGCTTTACGATATCAATTTTGTTAAAAGCACCCAATTACAGTAGCAATAGGTTCTATAAATTGCAAACAATGATGACCTATTAATTAAACACATGAAGCTTAAAATACATATAAATTATAAACAGAACAGAGATCTTCACTGTTAACAAAGAAGCAAGTCATTAAAATCAAACCCCTTCTGACCTCACATACAATTGAATTCATGAGAACAAACATGCAGAACTCCAAACTAAATTTTATATGTATAACATCAGTAAGACCTAATATTTTATATATAGATTAAATTATCAGACACCAAATGTGACAAGAATCTCAGCACTAAATTAAAATTTCATCCATAAATGAAAAATTACACAAGTTATTCAATGCTTTTAATAAAAGAACTAGAATGACATAAAAACTGTGCATGTAAGTGCTACCGAGTAGCTTATTAGAGTCTGCAGTATAACTTCAAAACACAAAAGAAAAGCACATCATTTGAGCTTTGGCTATTTTAATAACCTTGGTTCATTTGTTGCTTGAAATAAGGCATTATATAATTGATTTTTATGACAACCATTAACTGTTAATAACAAGCAGAAACTTAGTATGTAAACCCAGCTAAACCATACAGAATGTGTCAATTTTCCACTCTAGACAAAAAAAAAGGCTCCCAACTTGTTATTTTTGCATATTTTACACATTTTTCTCATAAAACAGACAGAAAACACAGGTTAGGGCTTCATTTCAAGTCAAAACAAACAAGTTTCCAAACAGTATACACACACATTAGACTCACCGCAATTGTTACATAAATTACCACATTTCCTTGATTATTAGTGAAAGTTTAGCTCTAACAATATCAAATAAAATAAAATAACTAAAAATAAAAAATGATGTCGAAAAAAATGAGAGAGAGAAAGTAGATCGGATCGGACATACCAGAAGTAGGCGATTTCGGTGGCGGAGGAGATCTCTTCCGCGGTGCCTCAGGCGATGACACGTAAGACGACTCCGTCGATTCCATTTCACCGTTATTCTTTTTCTTTTTCACTTCACAGCTTTCCGTTACCTAATCCAAAAAAATTCAAGAAAAAAAACATACACATACAATCTTAGCAATATCTAATCAGAAAACAGAAGAATTAGGAAACAACAGTTATCAACACATAAACAATGCCGCTAGAAATCGACTAATACCTTTATTCCCTTCGTTCAAGCTTCGCGTGTTTCTGCGTCGGCGCGTGTGGTGGTGGCGAAGAAGCTGCGGCGGTGTCGTGGCGTGGGGTGTCGTGGCGTGGCGTGGTGTATCTCTGCAAATTGAAATGCGTAATTGCTATGTAATTAGCGCATTGTGAAATGTATTGTTGTTCTAAATTTGTAATGTATAAGCTAAAGCAGCTTTTTATGGCTGCTTTGGGTTTTTGGCACCGTTTACGTTTAGCCCTGAAAAGCGCTTTTTTATTTATTGTTAGCTTATTAACCATATCGTATAA
>CATIWM010175098.1:0-12064 GCA_949671775.1 Mallotus repandus
ATTTAAATAAAAGAAAAGAAAAAAGAAGATTTTTGGTAGGAATAAAAAAAGAAAGGAAAGAATAAAGAGAGGGTTTTAGGTAGAGATAGGAAAACGGGTGAGGATAGAAGAAAAAGGGGAACAAAAAAAATTGGGTGGAAAGAATAAAAAAAAGTGATGAGAGGAAGAGGTTTTCTTAGTTCTTGGCTTGAAGAAGAAGAAGAAGAAAAAAATAAAAAGAGAGTTTTTTATTTGGAGAAGGAAGATGATATTTAGTTTTGCACTACTGAAACTCAATATTGCATCTTTTCGAAGGATTTTATATATTTGTGGGAAATTAATATTTTATCTATTGCAAGAAATATTAAGATAATTTTTAATCATCAAATATTTATTCCTATAAGTTATTAGATTTTTGTTCCGCAATTAATTTATTTTTGTTTATCTTATTATTATATTTGCAAGTTTAAAGGGGTGTAATTCATTTCTCCTCCCCCCTTTCTTTGTGTGCGCATTTTTTATTTTATTTTATTCTAACTGTGTAATGGGTTGTAATCTTTTTTCCTCCCTCGTCTCTTTGTATGAGTTTTACTTGTTTATTATGATGAGTGTTAGGCTTATAAACATGAAATTGGACTAATGAGTAAATTTGGACTTAATTATAAAATTTGACAATTGATTGGAGGCAATTGCAATTTGCATGTAACTAAAGAAATAATTAAATAATTAAAAGTAATAAAACACGAAGCACAAACGGAGGCCAACCGTTAAGTTGGATGGGCATTCCAAAAGCCCATACCCAGTTTCCGAACCCAATCTCTGAGGACGACTGCTGGGGCCCTCTGTGGAATCCAGTTGTTGTACAGTGTGTCCCAGATCTTATCCGGGTGGCGACTCCCATCTCCGATTTAGGCTTAAAACTCATGTTGTATTTCCTAGCAGGCCCTGAGCCCGCACAGTGTCGTGGTTGCCAATATTTGAGCGCACGCTAAACCCCGCCGCCTACAGTGGCAACTCTACTGGAGATAGAGAAATTGATTCCAGCGCTTTGTGTTTTATCATTTTTAATTATTTTCTTATTTCTTTTTGCATTTTCTGCATTCACCATACTTTCTTCACACAATGTGCACTCAGTCCTAAATAACTCAACAATAGTCATTACTTTACTAGTTGTGTTTCACTCAAACCTGGTGGTAAAGTATTTGATTATTGTCACTCATAGCACATACTCATCTACGTCGTATGAACCCTTGAGTGGGGAGACATAATGGAGGTATATCGTTGTGGGAGCTGAAACTTATTACCCAAGACTCAGCTCATATAGTAACTTAGCAACTTCCTGTAGGATTTTCCAAATGCATGTGCTTGATGCCATATAGTATATCTTATCTATAAGGCCCAAGCCCACTAATGGTGGACCATGTTGAATTAAGCCCAATCCTTTCTTCATGGCCTGTTATAGTAGACTTTGGTTTTATTTATAAAATTTGATACTTGTCTGCTTACACTGTCTCGAGAGATGTATTATATATGTTGGTTTTATTATCCCCTAATGATAATCAAAACCCAGACCAAAAATCCTAGGACAAGGAACTCGCCATTTGAACATATGTGTGGGAGAAATAAGGGTGAAGTTACCGTTTGCAAGCTTTGTGTTTACTTATTTATTATGTGTACATAAAGTGTGTTTGTTTTTCTGCATTTCATGCATACACGTCATGCATATTTCTAACCCATAATAGTTGCAGATATAGATCCACAAAGGTCTTCTATTTGGACACGATATGAAACCGGTCGTCTAGTCAAAACTTCTGAAGGAGCAACAACGACAGGTTTTGACCCTGAGTCATTCAAGGAACAATTAAAAGCTAAGATGGTTGAGCAAACTCAGGTAATTATGAGGGAAATGATGGGACCCATTAGGCAAAAACAGCTAGCACATCAGTCACCACCTATTGACCTTGATGTCGAAAACTCTGGAAAGAAACAAGCAGAAGATGATGTTAAGAATTTACCAACTGATCCGATAGGAAGATAGAGTATGGACATTTCTAAAACTGTAGAGAAGATTGATTGGGCTAAAAATATAACCAAGGCTGTAACTCATGTTCAGATGATGATTAAAGAGAAGAGAATTGATGCTCCCTTAGACTACACCAACCTCAGCCTAGAAAGAGATGATGATCCTTTACCAAGAAAATTCAAATTCCCAAATATGAAGAAGTTTATAGGGACTGAAGATCCACATTTGCATTTAAAGCAGTATGTGACTTATATGAAAGCAACTGATCTAACAAAGGCCCAGATTATCAAGAAGTTTTTGATGTCTCTAGAAGGGGCACCTATCGTATGGTACTATGCCTTGAACCCTTATGTTCAGGCTAACTAGAAAGAATTATGTGCTATATTTGTGAAACAGTATAGTCTCAATGTTCAACTGGAAGTCTCGTTGAGAGATTTGTTGAATACTAAACAGAAGTTCAATGAGTCCTCTACTGATTATCTGTCTAGATGGAGGGAAAAGTTAGGATAGATGAAATATAGACCTGCTGAAGCCGATCAGTTAATAATAGCAATAAAAGGGTGTATTCTAGTACTTTCTAGGAAGTTGAGGGATCTCAGGATTCAAAATTTTGAGGAATTATACAGATTTAGGATCCAAAAGGAGTTCGAATTGGCACAAGAAAAGAAATTCTTCAGTGGGAGTGGTGGCAAGGAAGGCATTGGTTCAAGCAGTAATATACACATTAATGCCATCAGACAGCCTCAAAGATTCTCTAATTTAAGGAGACCTCTTTTAAGGTTCTGGAAAAGTTAGTCGAAAATAACCTGTTACAACCTTTACCCCCTAAATAACCCTTACTAAATGCCAATCCCAAACTTTACTGCAAATTCCACTAAGTCATTGGACATGATACTGATAGTTGCACTCGACTAAAACATGAGGTCCAAGACTTGATTGATTCAGGCAAAATAACCGACCCTGAAACCCGAAAACCAAACATACAAAATAAGTTTTTACCCAACTATAGAAACGTACCACCACCAAATCCACCCATCCTCATGATCAACACTAGTTTGGCAGAGGAACAAGTCCTAAACTCCTTTATTGATGTCACACCTAACTCACAAATCCCATAACCAAAAGGCTTAAATCTAAAAAAATAACCTACAGAACTGATTGTTAATGTCCTGGATATTTGGAGCTCATATCATTAAGAAAAGGGATGGATTGACATGTGAGATGATGATGAAGAAAGAAAGAGGCAACTTGTTAATAGGATTGAAGAAAAGAAAAGTGACGAACAAAAAAAAATCTGTGTCAAAAGTGGAATCAGAAGAAGAAAAGGAAAATTTAAAAGAAGAATCAGATAGAAAGAAAGAAATAGTTGCTAGTGTTTGAGAATTGCTCATGCACTCCAAAGCCTACCAAGAAGCACTGGTTATGGCCTTAGATCAGAAAAAGATTCCTGTAAGTTATACTTCTGAAAAAATGGTGGGATCATTGATGGAGAATCCTCAAGGAGCAGTTATTTTCACTGATGATGATCTGCCTTTAGAAGAAAGAGACCACCATAAGGCTCTATTCATTAAAGTAGAGGTAAAAGGGAAGTTGACCTGCTCCGTGATGGTTGATAATGGTTATGAGATAAATGTGTGCCCTCTGAAAATTCTACCAAAATTGAGATTGACTGTTGATGACCTAAAGCCATTTGACGTGGTTATCAAGGCATATGATGATACAAAATGGCCTGTGGAGGGAACCTTCAGAGCTTTAGTCAAGACTAGGCCTATTGAGAATTGGGTTAACTTACATATGATTAACATTCCGGTGACTTTTACCATTCTATTAAGAAGGTCGTGGTTTCATCCTTTGGGAGGAGTGTCATCTACTGTGCATCAAAAAATTAAATTCCCACATGAGGGAAAGGTGGTCACCATTTCAACTGAAATTGAGACCGTTGTTGCTGCTTTGAAACTGACTCCCAAAGAAATCCCTATTAGTCCTAGTTTTGAGGTATGTATGATTTATGATGATGAGCTAGATGAAAAGGTCTAAAGCATGATGAGGAGAATTAATTTCATGCCTGGTATGGGGGTGGGAAAGGATCAGAGTGGGCTGCTGAAATTTTTTGAACAAAAAATGCCAATCTTGAAGTATGGGTTAGGATATCATGGAGCTGATGAGTCTGAAGAGGAGAAAGAAGCTAGAACCAAGCTTGAAAAGAATATAGTGGGAGTTTAATTTGAGAAGAAAGCTCTGTGGGAAATATTCGTCAAAGAGGGCACTGGCTACCCATACACTGGCACTCCTAAACCTCTCGTGATGGCAGGGAAGCTGATTCCAGGACGTGAGATCTTTGCAAAGTATATGAACGGGCTAAAAAAAGAGGCTACTAGTGAACAGATGGTTGTAGAAGAGTTGGTGATAGATCAGGGACCTGATAAGGACATCGCTGCTATGGAACTGAAGGATGTTGATAATTAGAATGAGGAGCCAAACTTTGAAACCTTTGTCCACAACTCTTTCATTGATGCTTTCTATGATGATTTTGATGTTTCTCTTACTAATTTGTTTGAGATTGATGACTTGTTCTTTTCTAAAGTTGATGCAATAAAATATGAATTTGCTTACTTGTGTGATGTGTTTCCAAATGGTTATTCTGCTTATGATAATCATTTAAGTATATACTTAACATCAATTCTGTGCAAAATTAATCATTTAATTTAGGCACGAGTAATAATCCTAAAAATATATTGATTGCTTCTGACTTAACTCTTGATGAGAGTAAAAAAATGAGAAAAGTGTTAACAGAAAGACAGAAAGTATTAGTTTGGAGTTATGAAGATATGCCTGGGATTGATAGGGAGATTGTAGAACAAAAAATCCCTATATATCCTCACATTACACCAGTAAAGTAGAAAAAGAGGAGGTTGAGACCAGAATGGACCCTCTTGATCTAAGAAGAGGTTGAGAAACAGCTAAAAGCAAAATTTATGGAAGTAGTAGAGGACACCCAATGGTTGGCTAACATTGTTCCAGTACCCAAAAAGGATAGAAGAGTCAGAATGTGTGTAGATTACAAGGATTTGAAAAAAGCTTGTCCGAAGGATGATTTTCCTTTGCCGTATATTGACACGCTAGTCAATAGTGTAGCCTCCAGCACGCTAGCCAATAGTGCGGCCTCCAGCACAATGTACTCCTTCACAAATGGTTTCTCAGGGTATAATCAGATAATGATGGCAGTAATTGATAAGTTGAAAATGTCATTCACCACTGAATAGAGAATTTATAGTTACTTGGTGACGCCTTTTGGGCTAAAGAACACTAAAGCTACTTATCAGAGAATGGCTAACGCTCTGTTGCATGATATGATCCATAAGGAGATAGAGGTGCATGTAGATGATATGATGGTGAAGTCATCAACTATAGAAGGACATTTTGAGGCTCTAGATAAGTTTCTAGCAAGAGCTACAAAGCACAATCTCAGACTGAATCCAAAGAAGTGTGTATTCGGGGTTACTTCAGGAAAGCTACTGGGACACATAGTCAATTAGAGAGGAATTAAAGTTGACCCAGACAAGATCAAGGCGATTAAAGAAGTGCCTGCACCCAAGACCGAGAAAGAAGTAAGGGGTTTCATCGGGTGATTGCAGTACATCAGTAGATTTATAACCAAGCTAACCACTATTTGCAAATCGATCTTTAAGCTTCTGAGAAAGAAGCAACCGATGATTTGGGATGATAAGTGTCAACAAGCTTTCATAACTATTAAAGACTATCTAATGAATCCTTCAGTGTTACAACCACCGAGGCCAAGTAGACCTCTAATCCTTTAGTTGGCTATTAAAAAGGAAGCGGTAGGGGCACTGTTAGCTCAGAAAGGGGATGATAGGGTCAAGCATGCAATATACTATTTGAGTAAGAAACTCCTTCCTTATGAAGCTAATTACGACTTAGTGGAGAAGACGTGTTTTGATGTAATATGGGCAACAAAGAAGCTTCGACATTATTTTCAATCTTATAGGGTTCAGGCGATCTCTAAACATGATCCCTTTAGATATCTTCAATAAACTCCATCGCCAATAGGGAAGCTAGCCATGTGGTTGGTTATGCTCACTGAATCTGACATAGATTATGTGGTGAAGAAAGTGGTAAAAAGAAGAGCAGTAGCAAATTTTTTGGCTCAAAATCCAATAGATGATGGATAAGAGTGGGAATTAAAGTTTCCATACAAGCACCTGGGGCAGTAGAGATTTAGGGTTGGAGTATGTACTTTAATGGAGCTGTTAATAAAAAAAGAGCAAGTATAAAAGTAATTCTTATCACGCCAAAAGGAGAAATGATTCCTATGGCAAAAAGATTAGAATTCGAAGTAACGAACAACCAAGCTGAGTACGAGGCTTGCATCTTCAGGTTAAAAGCACTGCGAAGTATGGGGGCAGAAGAAATTACTGTGTATGGGGATTCTATGCTAGTAATAAGATAAGCCTCAAAGGAATGGGAGGTGAGGGAAGATAGACTGCGACTGTACTGGGATTATTTGATGAATGTATCGTTATCTTTCACTCAATGCAAATTCATTCATTTTCCATGAGAATAAAACTAATTGGCCGATGCACTTGCCACTTTGGCTTCAATGTAGGAGAGTGGAAGGTGAACTGAAGTCAAACCTTTTATTCTAGTAAAGTCTCGAACCCCCTGTTATGAGAAGATAAGAGTGATGTCAGTCGATACTGTTGAGAAGTCGTGGTTCCATAGTCTACAACAGTACTTAAAAGTGGGGCAATTCCTTGAAAATGCGGATAAGAAAGAAAGAATGTCTCTCAAGATGTTATCTTGTCAGTTTATTAGTCACAATGGAATGTTGTATAAAAGGATGCCAATTGAGGTACATATGAGATGTGTTGATAAAGAAGAGGCACAGAAGCTCATGGAAGTAGTTCACGAGGGTGTGTGTGGGCCACATATGAATAGGACAGTCTTGGCTAAGAAAATAGCATGCCAGGCCTACTTTTGGTTGATTATGGAAATAGACTATATGAAATTCGTGAAGAAATGTCATAACTGGCAAGCATACGGTGATGTTAGTCATTTATCATCCATGGAACTTCAGGGGATGACTTCTCCTTGGCCATTTGCAATTTGGGGAATTGAAATCATAGAAGAGATAAAGCCAAGAGCATTGAATGGTCATCATTACATTATGGTGGCTATCAATTATTTCTCCAAGTGGGTAGAGGCGGAATCATATACTACTGTCGGGTCAAAACAAATGGTAAGGTTTATTGAAAGAAATATAATCTATGGGTACAGGTTACCTCATCATATTGTCATTGATAACGATGTTCAGTTCCGGGCAGAGGTAGTTGCCTTATTAAAGGAGTACAAAATTGAGCATCACAGGTCATCACCGTATAGACCACAACCAAATGGCTCAGTTGAAACTACAAATAAAAATGTAAAAAATTGTTTAAACTATTTGCAATTTACGTTATGGGGATATAGGACTACCACTAGAACATCAACTGGTGTAACTCCATATTCTTTGGCATATGGATGTGAAACAGTATTGCTAGTGAAGGTGGAGATTCAATCATTACAGGTTTTATTAGAGTCCAAGATCCCTGAATATCAATAGGTGGAAAGCATATTGGTATAACTAATGTTATTGGACGAGAAGAGAATGAAGGTGATGTACCATTCACAATTGTATCAAAAGAGGATAGTCCAAGCTTATAATAAGAAAGTCAAACATGGAAAGATCAAAGAGGGTGATTTGGTATTAAAGCTCACCAAGCCAATCATGACTGATCCGAGAGAAAATTTTAAGCCAAATTGGGAGCTATATGTAGTAAAGAAATTATTTTCCAAGGGTGCTGCTATTATATCCAATCTAGAAGAAAATGAGTTTAGAGAGCCCATCAACCTAGACAAACTCAAGAAATACTTTCCGTAAGTCTTGTTAGGGAGGAAACCTCAAAAAGGCTGTCTAGGCAAAAGTTAAGGATAAGAAAAATAAAAATAATAAAAAAATATAGAGAGAAAGAAAAATAGTTAGTTAAAAAACTAGCAAGGGCAAGCCACCTAAAGACAAGAGTCGTGTCAGAAGTGAAATGTATAATTATTTATGTTTGAATAAAAATGAAATAGTTTGTCTTATTTATTGTCAAATGTTGCATAAAATGTCCATTACAAACTGGATAACCAAAAGAAAATAACATCAAACAAAAACAAATAAAGAAAAAGTTGCAGGAACTAATTTTTCTTTCTTTTCTTTTGTTGAGCACCCTGGTTACTAGATGCATGTAGCTTCACTATTCTTCTATTTTGCAGAAACTCATCCTTCTCTGTCTGTTGAACCTGAATCCACTTCTTATACTGGTCATCAGTAGATAGGTCTCCATCATTGGTGATTTTCCTCATAATGGTTTTGTGAGGCTAGGTGGTGATCAGATTGTCCAAAAATTTCTGAGAAAGGCACCTTGGCTCAAATTCATGTACAGGTTCTATAATCAACTGCTTCATCCCATATTGTCGACAGAGGAGGGAAAGATTATTGAAAATAGCAAAATGCAATCCTGCTACCGGGACATAATGGGTATAAGAATGAATGGTCAGATGCTTAATTCTCTACCATGGACACATCCAATGAATTGTAAAGTCTAGGAAAGTGATCAACCAGTTCGTTGTATCTCCTGGAAGCGGTTGTAGTCTCTTGGTGTGACAGTGCTTTGCTTTATAATAGACAATATCTCTAAGAGGCTCGAACAATCTCAATTTTTCATAAAACTAAGCTAGTAGAGGAAAGCGATAAAAAAAAGAGAGAGAAAAAGTAAAATAATAGGCTAACCTCCAACAGTAGTGGACTCCCAGAAAAGTGTCGAGTTTCTAAAAATCCATCAATCCCGATGATAGTTTCTGCTAGAATGAGCAGTAAGGGATTGAACCCCATCTCCACTTGATCCAAGATGTGGAGAACTTTAAGATCACAATTGCTAAAAGGAGAAACAAGCAAGAACTATGCATATAAGCAGAGAGAAATCATCTGAGGCTAGTAGACCTCCTTAGCATCCACAGCTACAATAGCCTCTAAGACGAATTCTACTAAAATTTAAGTTCCAAAAATATGGCAGAGAGAAGACTGTGGAGAAAAGTTGAACAGTCGGGCCATCTCATATTGAACAGAATACAAGTTTGGAGTTCTCAACTGAGGGGTTGCAATTTGATTAATGGAATCCATCTGATAACCCAGGATAGCTCAAAATTATTGAGGTAGGGAGCAGATCTTGAAAGAACTGAATCAGAAGAAATGTTTTTGGGGATCCTAGAATTGAGCCACAGTTTGTAGAAAAGGAAAATTGATCTTCCTAGCTTGCAAAGATCTGAAAACCAATAAGTGAAAGGGCTCTAATTTTTCCCATATTTCATCATCTAAGCTCTTCATGACTGGTTGTAGTTTTTTGAGACCTCTCTCAGTCATGTTTTGGGTTGTTAGTGTTGTTTAGAGAGGAGAACTGAAGAGTGACGGTGGGGATGAATAAGTGTGGGTGTTTTTATAAGGAAAATTAGGGCTACAGAAGGGAAACCTACAGAATTGAGGCACTGAGGCAATGTAAAGACGTTTTAATATCACCTTTTTTTGCACAAAGAGGACACCTCAATGATGAGGCGACACGTCCTTAACAAACATGGGCGTGATATTTTCGCTATTTTATTTAGATTCAATGCTTTATAAAAGAATTTCAATTGTTGAAAAAGGAATTTGAATGATTTAAAGGTCTTGATTGATTAAAAATATTGATTGAAATAAGTGCCAGAACAGTCAAAACAAGATAAAATATGAAAATTCCAAATGTGAAACAAGGCCAAGCCAATAAAACAAGCAATGTCAAGAATTAATCCTAGTCTCAAAGGCATCTGAATTAGTAACCTCTGCATATTTGCCCTCCTCATTATCACCATCATCATTCTCCTCATCATCACCAACCTGAAGAGCAGCAACGTAACGTTCGAGCTCGGTGACCCTGGCCTGGCTAGTATCTTCTTGGTATTGCCCAAACACGACAAGAGGTAAGAAATCATGAAAGCATGCATACATATAGAAGTAGGAGATTATGTTACCTTCCATTGATGTGTCATATTCAGTTTTGAATCTTTTAGGAATGTGTTTTCTCAAAAAAAAAAAAGATGAGCTAGCTCCAGTGTATAGGATACAATCCTGTTGTAGGGTTTTGCTTGTCGCCTGTGAGGCTACGTGGCTTGTTTTATTTGGTTTCACCTGACACTAGTGAGGCTACATGGCACATTTTAATTGATTTTTACCTAACGCTTGTAAGGCTACATGGCTTATTTTGATTGACCTTGTTTAACGCCTCAGAAGCTATATGGCTCATTTTGATTGTCTTTATTTTGATTATTTTTACCTGATGCCCTAGAGGCTACATGGCTCTTTTTTTTTTATTTTGCCTGATGTCGGGGAGGCTACATGGCTTGTTTTGTCATCCGATTTTGCCTTATGCCTGAGAGGCTACATGGCTTATTTTATTTAACTCTGCCTGACGCCCCCGAGGCTATATTGGCACTCTTTGTTTGATCTTGCCTAACGCCCCTGTGGCTATATTGGCACATTTTATTTTAATTCGCCTAACGCCTGAGAGGCTACATGGCTTATTTTATTTGCTTTGCCTGATGCTTGAGAGGCTACATGGCTTGCTTTATTTGTTCTCGCTTGACTCCCCCGAGGCTATATGACACTTGTTGTTTTTCCCTACTTCACACCCCGGAGGCTATATAGCATTTTTTTTGGTTGAACTTTCCTAAAGTCGGAAATGGCTATAAGGCTCCCATCTCGTGTGACGAGATTATTCTCAGGGACTGCCTCTTGATTTTGAACACGAGGATGATGGCATGAGTTTTGCATTTGTTGTCAGGGACTGTCTCTTGGTTTTGAACAATGAGGATGATGGTGTGAGTTTCCCATTTGTTGTTAGGGACTGCCTCTTGGGTTTGTTTACCCAAGGATGATGGCGTGAGTTTCCTGTTCGTCGTGAGTGACTTCTCGGGAATGAAATTCTCAGAATTCACATTTGTGAGTGACCTCTCAGGAATGAAATTCTTAGGATTCACATTTGTGAGTGACTTCTCGGGAATGAAATTCTCAAGATTCACGTTTGTGAGTGACTTCTCGGGAATAAAATTCTCGGGATTCATGTTCGTGAGTGACTTCTTAGGGATGAAATCCTCAGGATTCATATTTTACTGAGTAACTTCTCAGGCCAGGAAAACTTAAGACTCACACTTCAAATATTAATGAGTGGTTGATCGGGTCAAGAAAACCCGATGATCACGATCACATTTTCATCTATTTCTACTAAGTGACTTCTCAGGCCAGGAAATCATGAGAATCATGCTTCAAATATTAATGATTAGTTGATCGGGCTAGAAAAACCCGAGGATCATGGTCACGTTTCCATATTTTTTTTACTGAGTGACTTCTTAGGCCAAGAAGACATGAGAATCACACTTCAAATATTAATGAGAGGCTGATCGGGCCAAGAAAATCTGAGGATCACGGTCACGTTTTGAGTTAAAGTTCGACCTCTCGGGATTGAATTCCTGAGGCTGATGGCCTGAGTAAAGCTTGAAGGTTAGGTATGTCGTTCTTGTTGAGTACTGTTTTTAGTGTGCATGTTGCTTTTTTGAAAAACTGATTTCATAAATTTGGTTTTTCGAAAAACCAAGGAGGTAAACTGTAGACACTTAGTTTGATCGGCCCGTAATAGGGGGGCAAACTGTGGATGCTCTGATTTAGCCGGCCCACGAACAAAGCCCAATGATGAAAACCTAAACCCAAGCCCAATATATATATATATATATATATTAAAAAAAGAAAAAAAAGGGATGGGAAGAGGGATTGATTGGAGAGAATGAAAAGAGATAGGGAATGATAAAGGGGAGGGGGACATCATGATGGATGTTTTTTAGAAAAAAGGGGAAAGTGAGGAAAATTTTGAAGAAAAGAAAAGAAAAAAGGGAAAAGTGGGGAAAATTTTAAATAAAATAAAATAAAATAAAAAGGAG